>JAVSBS010029065.1:0-27204 GCA_033124195.1 Coracias cyanogaster | reverse complement strand
GTTCTCACAGGGAAGGTGCTCCAGCCCCTTAATCATCTCTGTGGCCTCTTCTGGACCTGCTCGAGCAGGTCCATGTCTTTCTTCAGCTTAATGAAGGCCTTGTGCCTGTGTAATCTTCCGACACCGATGATGACTTTGCCCATTAAACCTTTCAAAGGAATAAGGAAAATCTTCCAATCCAGCAGCACCTCTGAGAATTTTCCACCTTCTTCAGCTCAGAGGCAGCAAGGGAGGCTGGGAGAAGGGGGCAGCAAAGGGAAAGGATGCTCCGGAGGCCAGCTCTCAGGCATGGGGAGCTGCTGCCTACCCTGGGCATGCAGCGTCTTCCTTCCCTTCCCATCCTCCTGAGCCTTGAGGGAGAGGAGAAGGGAGAGGGAAAAGGAGCTGAGCCAGAGCCTCAGCACAAAACAGGACAAGGAAGATCGAAAAGGGCCCTCCTCGCTGTGCTGAGCCTGCACAGAGCTGCTGTGCTGGTTGCTCCGGCAGCTCAGCCCTGCCGTGCCGCAGGGTGCATCCCAGTGCGAGGCTGAAGCTGCATCCCGGTGCAGGATTCACCCCGTGCATCCAGCCAGAGGCAGATCCCACGGTTCGGTCTAATTAGGAGTGCATTCTCTTCCCCTTGGATTTGCAGCGCTTTCTGCTGCTGTCACCTTCATTAAGACATACCTCTGAGTGCCAAGCTCTTCTTTTGATCTTCCAAAGAGGGTTTTTTGTAATGCAGGAAGAACACATGGTGGAATAGGATTGTCCTGTACCACTGCAAAGAGGCATCGTAAGAGGCTGCATCCCAGTACAGTGCCTGCAAGGGCTGGGAGTTGCACTAGAGCTTCTCCCATGTGTCCATGTGGAAAGCTTTGTGCTGTGCCCTACAGCCGGATGGATCTGTGTGGGGTTTGTGAGTAACAGGGTTTCAGGGCTTCTCCATCGCAGACACACGCAGAGGTGTCTTCCACACCTTGTGATCTACAAAACCCAGCCTCTCCTCCCCTTTCATGCTTCTGGTTGCAACTCCTGGAGGTATCCAGAGACTGAGGCAAAAGGAGAAGACAATTGTACTGAGAGGTCATACTCAGCTAGAAGAAGTAAAGGGTGGATCCTTCCATGTTTGCACAGAGATGCCAACGCAATTCCTACGGAGTTTGCTAAAACGTGCAACCTCACCTCAGCCTGCGCTGGTGTCTTATTATGGCTGTTGGGACGTGGAGCAGTGTGAGCTTTGGGTGGCTGACTATTCGTTATGGTAGAGCCTTCAGTGATGATGTGTAGACTCAGAGCAGAGGTGTGTCAAAGTGACACAGATAGTTCCTATGGCACATGTGAAGCATGCATGGAAAGGCCCTGCAGAACACATCTGCAGGTGGCCTTGCACAGATGCTATCAGTATTGACTTTGCTTTTAGAGACCTCCTGGATGGAAGTCAGAGCTCCTGGTGTTTGGTCTTGGCCCTGCTTCTGACTTCTTTGTATCCTTGACCAGGACAATGAGCCTTTGTGTGATTTAGTTTCAGCTTTTCCAGCTCACACGCTGGGAGAGTGATGCTGAGTTATCCCTGAAGGAACCCAGAATGTGCTTATAGGTCAGTCCAGAGCTAAAACGTGGAGGTCTATGCAATTGCCCATCACTTCTTTAGCAGTGGCACAGTGTCAGGTGGCAAGACCAATGATATTCTCCTTAGGGGTGTTGCTGCATCACCAACAGGTTTGTCTCCCTCAGGTCTGGTCTGTCCCCCTCACAACCTTTGCCTTGTAGCTCGTAGCTGATCAGTAGCACCTGCAGATTTTACAGTATCTATTGTTCCTGCCAAGGCTCTGCTCCTGGAATCAGGGGATTAGAAAAGTACTGGAATTTTGTTTTGTAGCCTTCCTGGTTGTCAAGAAAAGCAGAAGCTTTTACGGAAGCTTGTGCAAAATATTGAGGAAGCTGGAAGCAAGGAAGTAGTCCAGTGCTGTGATTTTTAGCACAGTTTCTTGGTAGGTCCATAGCATGAGCCATCACAGTCTGCAACCCTTCTCCCCTCACAGCCAGCAGTGTCAGGGTCCTCTCTGCATGGGTCAGGCAAGGCAGTGGTTATGGAATATTTGCTTTCATAAAATCATAGAATAGTTTTGAAGAGTCATCTGGAGGTAATTAACCTCCTGCTCAAAGCACAGCTAATTTCGAAGCTAGATCAGGTTGCTCAGGGGCTTGTCCTGTCAAGGATGGATGTAATCTCCAAGGATGGAGACATCCTCTCCTCCTCCATAGGTCAGATTTCATGGCCTGCCTGGCCAAGGCTACTCAAGCTCTTTGTCACCTGGCCTGGGTCAGGAACACGAGTGGCCCATGATCCTTTGGCATGATCGGGTTACCTCTTGCCTGTCACTAGGCATGGCAGTGGCGGAGCAGGAGTGATGGTGCACATAGTGCCTGGGTCCATGCTTGATGGGAGTAAGTGGTTGTCCCAGTGAGTTCAGGAGCAGGTGTTGAGGGATATAGCAAGGAGGACCTTAGAGTGGGGGTCACAGTCAGGGTCCCTGGAAGGGACACTCAGGAAGGCAGCAGATGCTTCCTGATGTTTCTGTTTTATGCCTGTATGTTTGCTTTTCTGACTGCATTTGGAGATTAAGCCCTTGGACATATTTTCTGTACACTGGTTGCGGCTCTCCCAGCATGATGTCGCTCATCAGTTTAGCTAAAGCAGACGTTCCCAGAAATTCTTTAGTCCTCAAATGCACCCTGTGCTGGAAGCCTTTCCTGGAAACCGTGCAGTGGCAGAGACCTCTCTGAGGACATGGTTTAGCATGGCCAAATCTCAGAATCCTGGAGGTGCTGGTGGGAAGGAACCTCTGGAGGGTCCAGCCACCTACCCTGAGCAGGGCTATTGCTAGCATCAGATCAGGTATGGTGTGGCTTTCTCTAGCCAAGCTTTGGAAATCTCCAGTGGTGGAGATTTGCTGGCCTTTCCCAGCACTGGAGCTGATTAAAAAGCTTTTCCTAACGTTTAAACTGAACGTCCCAAACTGCAGTTCTTGGCCACAGCTCCTCGCTGTGTCATCTGGTCTCACAAAGGTATGTTTGGCTCCATCATCCTTATAACTACCTTTGAGTAGCTGTAGGCTGCAATTAGATTGCTCCTGCACCTCCTCTTTGCCAGATCCAGTCGTCCTAATTCCCTCTCTACCTGACCTTGTAGGACATACACAGTAGTCTTCTGACCATCTAACTCACCCTCCACCTGACCTTTTTGTTTTCCTCATGTTCATTTTGGACTCAGGGGACCACAACTGGACACAGTGTTTGAGGTGCAGCCTCCCGAGTCCTGAGAGGTACAATAACTTCCTCCACTCACCTGGCCACACTCCTCTTAGCACAGCCCAGGACGTAGTTGCCATATTCATAGTAAGAGCAGCCACTTACTCATACTCACCTTGGTGTCCACCATAGCTCCAAGGCCGTTTACAGCAGATTGCTGCTCACAGTTTGCAGGCTGGTGTTGATGTGTGGGGTTATTTTTTTCCAGGCGCACAACTTCAGGCACTTCTTGTACCAAGTGAGTATTTCTTACTACGGTTCCTCTTTCCCTCCTTCAGAAAGTTTGGACATTTAGGTAACCAGATGCCTTCCTGCATATGAATGTGTCAGAAACGTTTGAAGAAGTCCAAGGTTCTCATCCTACATTTGACTTCTCCAAGTCGCCCTGTTGAATGGTTGGTTGGTCCCCATGCTGTTGCCCAAGTTCCAGTTCAGAGAGCTAAGGAGAAGCTAGTTCTTTGACATGAGTTGCCTTCTTCCTCCCACCACCACCACTGTTAGATGATCAAAGTACTTTTGCCAAATTATACTTGTTTTGCTGTTTACTTCCCGGAGTTGACTCAGAAAAACTTTCTTGTCCCGTATTTCTGTACTTTACCCACAGAGGTCTCCATGAAGGTCTAGAGCAGGGCTCCTCAAACTTCTTAAACAGGGAGCCGGTTCACTGTCCCTCAGACACTGTCGGGGGCTGGACTATAGTTTGGAAAAAAACGACGGGGTAGTCGCCCACCTCGCTGATGCTGCCGCCCCCCTCCTGAGCCCGGCCATGCAGTCCGGAAAGGGTGGCCAGAAGGGACTGAAGGAACTTTGCCACGCCGGGGCTCTGGCGATTCGCTTGGGGGCTGGGGAGGCCAGTGCGCGGATTAAGTGTCAGGAAGTCATCTGCGGCTGCTTGTTTTCCCCCCCCCAGCACCCGGCGGGGGGAAGGGGAGTTCTGTAAATACCGGCGGGCCAGACTGAGGACCCTGGGGGACCGTATCCAGCCCGTGGGCCGAGTTTGAGGACCCCTGGTCTAGAGAGACTTTATTGTCAACTAGGCTTTGATCCCCATCCATGGCTGCATTTCCAGGTGGAGATGAAAAAAAGGCCCAGAGAAAACAAATGCAAATACCCCAGTAGAGTGATGTTCACCTCCTAGATGGGGGTTTCCAGCCTGTCACAGCTTTGCTCCATCTCCTGGGAGCTGGACACATTCTCTCAGATGGTTCTTTGAATCTTGTTGTCCTTTTAACAGTTGTGCTTCCTTTTATCTCTCTGTGTTGCACCTTCCGCTGGAAACAAAGGAATGTTTGCATTCGAATTTGATGCTTTCTTTTCTTCCCTGAGTGCACAGGATAATTATAGTGCCTTGCCTGGACTTGTGCTAATTGATCAGTTATTAGTGATAATTACCATTTACATGATGGTCTAGGAACAAGGGGCACTTCTAAGTAGAAGTGATGCTCCAAGATAACAGTTCAGAGCTACTTGCTGATGTGTCAGATCATCTGTGTGCTGCATATTGGGGAAAGGGGTTAACTTGCTTCTTTTTTTTCCTTTTTTTTTTTGTGTTAAGAACAAATCTTTTGCAAGAACCATCTGGCTGCTAAATTCTTCTCCTGAAGCTGTGCAGTTTACTGGGAGTTCATTTGCGTCTTTAGCTACTAAAGAGAAAGTAAAAGTGACTGATTAGTCTAAGACTGGGACCATTCACATCAAAGTGACAGATTTTGTGTGCTGGATTTGGGAAAAGTGTTTAAAACTGGTGTGTTTTCATTAAATTTTGAAGACTGTGGGCAGAACTGTGCTCTTGGCGCTCCGGCACAGCTCTCGACTCTGCGCCCTGTGTCATTATGTCAGAGTGAATTGTGTGGCTGTTAAAATTTGTGTGTGCCTGTTTGATGACTTTAAATATTGATTTTAATTGTGCATCTTGCTTAAGGCTGTGAGTGATGATTAGAGCCGCGTACACCACTCCATGTGTGTGATAAGGCAAGGTGCGTGAGGAGCAGAGGTCAACTCGGTTTGACTCCTAAGCAGAAGGGAGGAGGGAGAGGAAGGGTAAAAAGTCTTTGGAGGTCCCAAATTCAGCTTTCCCTGCTTGTAGGCACCATGGAGCGCTTTCTTGGAAACACTCCATCAGTGTCTGGGCAAGTTGGGATTTAGAATCATAGAATGATTTGGGTTAGAATCATAGAACCATAGAATTTATTGGGTTGGAAGGGACCTCTGAAGGTCACCTAGTCCAACCCCCCTACAATAAGCAGGGACATCTCTAACTAGGTCAGGTTGCTCAGAGCCCTATCAAACCTGACCTTGAATGTCTTCAGGGATTGGGCCTCCACCACCTCCCTGGATTGGAAGGGACCACAAAGATCATCTAGTTCCAACCCCCATTTCAGAGTCCTTTTGCAAGTGCTGGTGTCAGGCTGTGAAGGCTTCATGCCCACCTCTGACAAAAGGCATCCTTGCAAATTGTAAGAGCAAATACTGAGCTTGCTAATGTTGTATTTGGTGCTGCAGAGACAAATAATCCCCTGAAGCTACTGGGACCTTTAGGACTTGCACTTCTCCACAGCATCAGAGCGTTTTGAGGGTTGGTGGGAAGTTGCAGGCAAGCAGCCAGGGAGCAAAACCTGGGGGCAGGTCCCTTCCCAAGCGTGGGCATCCAGCGTGGATCTGGCTGTGATTAATGCTTTCCATGCCCATGCAGACATGGTTAGCGTTGGCTTTACACTAGAGGGCTGTCTGTCCCTTTCCCTTCGGAGAAAAGGTGTGAGCCCAAGTGCTGGGAATGCTCTTGTTGCTCACAGCATCCACGCTTTGACAGCGTCCGTTCTGGCAGGTGGGTAATGCGATGTGAGCTTGTATTTACTGCTCGCCACATCTCTTCGTGCAGCACAAGAACCTCTGTGTCCTGGTCTAGGAGGCACTTTGAAGCTGTGCTCCCGCACAGGTCAGCAGCCTTTGTGCAAGAACCAGCAGGCTTCATACCAGCGGTAGCGTTCCACTCCAATCTGTTCAGGTTCACCTCCTATTTTTTTGGGCCATGTTTGCTGTCAGGAGTGACAGCACCGAGTGTTAGCGCAGGGGCTCACTCTGGGTTTCCAGGATGTGGCATTTTCTGCAGCTGCCCTGGGCTTGCAAGGAGCCACAGCCCTCATAGAATCCCAGAATCCCAGCATGGTGGGGGTTGGAAGGGGCCTCTGGAGAGCACCTGTCCACTCCCCCCCCCCGCCAAACCGGGGTCACCTAGAGCAGGCTGCAGAGGACAGTGTCCAGGTAGGTTTTGAATGTCTCCAGAGATGGAGACTCCACCCTCTCTCTGGGCAGCCTCAACATTTGCATGTCCAGTTCAGCAAGATGTGGAGGGTACCCAGGTGGGAGATGCATTGGAAACAGCTACGCTGGGGGCAGGAGGAGGGTCTTCAGCGTCCTAGGGCTGAAAGAGATTTGGCAGCTTCCATTCCATAAGCTCAGGTGGAATGGGTTCCTCTGGCTCTTCTGCTGATAGCAGGGCTAGGACCACTGTGGGGACCTTGGCCACCACGAAGACCAATTGCTTTGGGCCCATGCAGGGACTTATATCACACGTTTGTTTAATTCTGTCCCCACTCCTTTCATTTAGACTGGCTTTAACTCAGGTGAAGATGAAACTAGCTGAGGTTTGCCTCTGCCTAACAGACTTGGTTTGAATTCAGACCTTTCCTCTGAGTGGTATCTCTGCCTGGAGGGATGCAACCACCAACACAAGCCCCCCAGTGACTTCCAAGCACATTGTGCCAGCTGCATTTGGGGCATTTGTTTCCAATCCTGGACGCCTGTGCAGTCCACACCTGGCTTGGTTTGGGCAGAAGTGGTGTTGAGAGCACCCAAGTCCCTTGGCCTTTGCTAACAAGGGTCTGCTTCAGTGAGCAGGGCTGGAGGTGAAGGGATGCGGTGAGGTGGCTGGGAGCCAGCGGAGAGGAGGCACCAGTGGGAGGGAGCGCCGTGATGGGCACACTCTGGAGCTGTGTCCTGCACACTCTGAAGTGCAGATGTTGATTCTTCAGCAGCAGCTGATTTATCAAGTCCGGATTTCTCTCCTTCCCTCTTTTCTCAATCTTCAGCTAATATCTCCTGAAGGGAGGAGGGAATTAATATGGTAACTACAGCAGCTCACAGTCCTGAGCGGTAGCATTAGCCACATGCAAAGTGACGGATGGTGGGAGACTGCTCTGCCATGAGGAAGCTGGCCGTAGAGATGGCCTGTTGGACCTGCTCTCCATCCACCACCACCCATGAGCTGGGACAGCAGCTGCTGCCAGATGTGGGGCAGGAGGGGGATCAGCAGCAGGAGCAGGCTGAGATCTGCTGTCACCTGAACCCAGGGCAGGGATGTCCCTGGGCTGAGCATCAGAGATGAGCCCATTGGCTGTTCAGGTGTCACCAGCTGCAGGCATTGCCTCGCTGGCTCTGCTCCTGGCCTGGTCACCTGCTGCAGGGGCTGGGAGCTGCAAGCAGGGAGGAGAGCATTGCCTGGCTCCTGGTGTCACACATTTGCCTTGTCTTTTTGCTCTGGCCCTGTTCCTCTGTCTAACACCCTTCTGCAGACCTTGCCCTGCTCCATGGAGCATGTTAAGGTCTGCAAAGCAGCCCAGCTCTTCCAGAGACCCACAGCAGTGCACGAGCAGCATGGGATTTTGGTCTGAGAAAGCTTTTGGTGTGTGCTGCCTTTCCCTGCCCGTGGCATGGGATGTTCCTTGCCCATTGCCAAGCCAGGCTGGCATGCAGGGCACTTTGGGAGGTCCCTGAGGAGCTGCCCAGGCTGGGCTGGTGGGCTGCATCCCTCCACCCCAGACCCTGCTCCCCCCACACTTGCACTCCTCTGTGTGTGGAGACGACACCTGCTGAATCCCGCGCTTGGATGGTTCAATTTCAATCCACAAAATGAATTTTAGATGCTCTGGGTGAGACAGCAAAAGGATTCTTACAACTAGGCCTGTCTGGGCATTATGGGGGTGTCAGCTTTTGCAGGCTTTGATGTGTCATCTTTGAGCCTCCATTTCTGACATGGTGCAGTGAGGTGAGAGTTCAGCTGAGGCTTGGAGAGCCGAGCCTGTGCCTTGAAACTGAGACTAGAAGAGGGACCATCTTTGGGTTTGATGTTACCCACAAAACATCTGAGCCACCTCTCCTGGTCTTTTAACAAGAGCTGGCTCTATCACGACACAATTTTTGCTGCTGGGGCACTGGCTGTGCTCCGAGGGAAATGCGGCGTCTAGGAAGCAGGTAGTGGTTATTGAGTCAGCATCCCCAGGTCAGCAAGCACTGGTCCGGTTCTCCCGAGGCTGCGTCCTCTCCTGCGTGCAGCGGAGGGTGGTCCTGAGCCCTGGGAAGAGGCTCTGTGCAGGGCTGGGGATGCTTCAGCTCGAGCAGTGCGCTTGCCTGGGCTTGACCCAGGCATTGGGTCTGAATAATGGGCCCTTTTTCTCCCCTGTTGGAAAGGGAGCACCGAAGGAGCAGCACAGCCAGAGAGAGACATTTATATGAGTGGCACAATAAATGAATCTGAGCTGCCTCCTGGGAACCAGCCCAGAAGAGACTGATTTTACTTGGCCATGGCTTTCCAGTGGGAAATGCTCTTCTTTCACTGTATTTATTTTTGGCTTTCCTAGTGTTTTGCAAGGCTTACAATTAATCCTAAGCTTCTGGGTGGCCAGCTGGGCTGCGGGGACAAAGTGTTTTTCAAATCAGTTTGCTTGGTCGTTTCCTGAGGACCTTGGATTTTCTAGGAGCTTGGGAGAGCCTGACCTGGGTCCACCTGGGACATGCACACACACTGCTTTGGATGGAGAAGAGGTATCTGTGGCCAGAGCCTGCATGGGGAAGGGGGTGGAGAAGCTGCTGGCCACTCCCATCAGGTGGACAAGGAGTTTGCTGTCCCTTGGGAGAGGTGGCAGTCCGAATGCTGCTGCTGGCACACGAGGGGACCGACTGTGTGTCTCTGAGTGCGTGAGTTAGTGGCACATTGGCACAGTGTGTGTTGCACGGGTGTTGGAGCTGGGCTTGCCCCTCACCCGGGTGCGCCTGGCATGTTTTTATTGTCATATAAAAACATATATTGTCACCTGGGATACCCCAGGACACACTTCGCCTGCTCCAGCCTTGCCACCTGTGTAGCGTTACGAGGAACATCTTGGGCTTGTGCTTTGATGGGTGAGCAGGCGTTGCGAGGAGCTGCGCCGGGCTCCCCAGGACTCCCTGCACTGCTCAGGCTCTGCCTTTGGCGCTGGAGGGGGATCCCAACCCTCTGACATACTCAGTGCCTGCCTTTCGAGCTTGTTTTATTGGCAAACACCGAGTGGGTGCCAGCCAAGGCAGCTCTCTGTATACTGTGGACTCGTTTCCCTGCCTGTACTCTCTTCCCTCCTCTTGCTGCAGCTGAGATGGACCCTCTGGAAGTGTTGGAGCTGTGCTGGTTTTGGCTGGGTTTCCAAGCCTTTCTAGCTTGCTCCTTGTTAAATGAAGGCTTCACTGCCACTCCTCTGAGCATGACTCCCCTGCTGTGCACATTTTTGCCCTGCTTCCTGCTCATAAAGCGACCTCGAGAGGCTCAGTGGGGGCAACTGCTGGTGCCAAAACTCATAAAGAACCTGGAGATGAGTTTGGGGTTTGCTTCGCTCGCTGTGTGCCGATGGGAGACAGGCGTAGCTGAGCTGAGGCATCTGCTGCAATGCAGACAACGCACGGTCCAGTCTGTAAAGCGTGGGGTCACCTGGCTGGGGCACAAGGTCCAGCTCCCCTGGTGACCTGCTGTCAGGCAAATGATTTAACATGTGGCATACAGAGGCCATGGGCCAGCAGCTCCAACCACCCCATGTGTAACTGAGGCATGCAGTCCCTCCTGATAAAGCCTCCTCAGCACATCAGTGTCCGACTATGCAGAGAGGAGGGTGACAGTCATTATGTCTGCCTCCCCCCTGCCTGTCCCACAGCCCCTGTGTTCAGAAGAGGTGGAGGGAGACCAGACATCCCCAAGGGAGGGGACGGGCAAGCTGATGGTTGGCAGTACTGCAGGTCCTGGTGCTCTGAGCCTGGGGAATGCTGGACTGCTAACAAAGCCGTGCGAGCTCTCCATGGGCAGGGCAGGCGTTCACTGCTCCCTCTGAAACTGAGAGATCTGGAGAATTAAAGGAATGAGCCTGACACTTGGCACTGGGAGATGTGGGAAGTGATAATGGGAGCCAGGGCTTGAATGGCACAGGGGTCTCTTGGTGTGATGGGAGCTAAATGACATGCTAAGGAAAATTGCACCTTGTTGTGAGTGGCAGAACTGACAGCGAGGAAAAGGAGATGAGCAGTGTCTGCAAGTGCACCCTAACAGCTCCTGTAAAAACCTTGACCTGCCTTCAGTTCAGGCTGGAGCCAGCCTGCCAGTGCAGCTCACATGATCCCCAGCCCCCTCTCCCGCTTGCCCCAAACCCGTCGTACTTGGGAAGGAGGAGGTGATGGTCATTTGTGCAGCCTTGCAAGGGCCCTCCAGGCCTTTCTGGATCGTTAGACAACCACGGGTGTAAGACCAAAACACCCCTCGCAGGGAGTAGGTGTGCCTGGATGCATGATACCACATGCACGCGTGTGGGGCCATGTGAGCGGGGGCCAGGTGAGCCGAGGCCATACGTGTGTTTGGAAACACAAGCAGGGCATGGTGGGTGCTGCATGAGGGACTGCCTTTGTTTCTGTCATAGGACAGAGTGAAAATCGTAGAATTACAGAATCATAGAATTGTTTCACTTGGAAAAGACCTTTAAGATCATCCAGTCTAACCAAATGGGCATGGGATGAGTACACAGCTTGTGAAAGGGAAGGGACTGCAGCTTGTTTGTCACCCAAAAGAGACAGGAAAATCAGAGATGTGTAAAAAATAGTTAAACAAATGGCTCTGCTGAATTCAGGCTAATGATGGGCTCTGCCAAGCACCTGGGCAGCAGTCGGTGGTGCTGTCTGCGTGGGCTGAGCCCTGTGTAATCTGGTGGGTTTGAAGCTGATGAAGCAAGAGGCTCAGCATGAGAAGAGCAAAGAGATGCTCCCTGTCCTCACCTGTGCTCCAGGGGAGCCGGGAGCCTGGGGCACATCTGGGTGTGGGGCTCTGGCAGCCAGAATGGGAACATGTGTGAAGGGGGATAAAAGCTGGATAAGTAGAAAATGGAAGGTCTGTGTGTAAATCAACAGTGCCTCCTCCCTTGGAGAATCGTGGTTCTTCCCACTCCCTTTTCTCCAAAAAGACCTAAATTACCAAGAACACAAGGAGAGTTTGACATGAGGAGAGCTCAAAGGGGCTGGAGCTACTTGATGTCAAAGGGAGGTGGAAAAGATGGGCCAGTGTACAGGAGAAAGCACGGTGACAAATGGCACAAGGAGGATGGCTTGGCTGTCACTTCTGATGCAGCAGCCAGATGGCAACACGCTGAAAAGCGTAGGAGGAGAGTGTTTCGCTTGCAGGAGAGCTCTCCAGAGCTGCTCCCAAAAGGTCCAGCTGAAACTCCATCGAAGGTGCAGGAAGGGCCACATATTTGCAGGAAAACATCCAGCAACACCAGCCTGGGGGCTCTTTCTACTTCTGGCAGGGGTGGAGGAGAGCTGAGGCTCTGAGACAGCCCTGCTGCCTGCAAAAATGCAAAGAGGGGTCATCAGCAGTGCCTGCCAGAGTAGTTTCTTCTAGAAAACCAGCAGCTGGTGCCTCTCTGGACTATGTTTTCTCCTAACCCAACAGTTCTGGGTGCAGGTGCATCCTTGTGACCGGCTCCTTCTCAAGCACTGCCACCTTGGATTCTTGCTTCAGAGGAGCTTGCTAAGGAGGTGAGAGCTTGGGTTATTCTTCAAAGCCTAGCACAAACATCAGGAGGAGCAGAAACATGGCTTGGAAAACAAAAGGTGGTAGGTAAAGATTAATATTGAATACATGCTTAGCAATGGTGGCTATGCGCCGTATTACCGAAGGACTGATGCTGGGCTACGTGACATTGTTGAGCTGGGAAGCTGGTGCTGCAGGTGGTCCTGTGCCCACTCTTCAAGGGAGAACCTCTGTTTCTCCCACCACATGTGCTGCTGAAGAGTTTCTCCCTGTGTTTTAGTTGCTTGTGGCTGATCCCGAGCCTTGTCCCACTGAGAGCCCTGCCTGATGGCTGCTTCATTTCTGCTCAGCCAACCCTTCCCCATCGGGTGATTCACTCGTGGCTTGTTCATTTGAATTTGTAACAGTCCTTCTGCACACGTTATAAAGAGTATTTAATGTGCGGCAATTTGCTGAGCCTGTAGCCTTTGGAGCTTTTTGTGGAGACCCTTTGTAGCCTCCCTGTACTCATTATTGGAGCAATACAGTCCCAGGCACACTTTTGAAAGCAGATGTCATGCTAGTTAAAACAGAAGTGCCTCCATTGCTTCTTCCCAGGATGCATCCAGTCCTGGCTGTTCCTCAGATGGGTACTGGAGGTAATGTTGGCTTCTGTAGACATTAGGAAAAACTTCTACAGGGTTATCAAGGACTGGAACAGGCTGCCCAGGGAATTGGTTGAATCACCATCCCTGCATGTATTTAAAAGCCATCTAGAAATGGTGCTCAGGGGTATGGTGTGGAAGTGGGTTTGGTAGAGATAACGGTTAGTCTTGATGATCTTAAAGGTCCTTCCAGCCATAGCAAATCTGTGATTCTGTGTGATTCTGTGATTCCTCCTGGGTTGCTCCACAGATACATGCCCAGAACTTCGTCCGCTCCCACTGCTTGTGGTCTGTTGGTATTCTCCCTCTCAAGAACTGAAGGCCTCTGTGGAGAAGTTGTGTGGTGCCACCCAAAAGGGTCCCTCAGACCCGGTGGGCCCACGGTGCTTGTGCTCCCTGTGCAGCAGATTGGCAGTGGTTCATCCTGAAGAAGCATCTGGCTCCTCAGAGCAGCACCGTGAAATATGCAAATTTAACCTTTGAATTTACTGAGCTGTTCTTTTTCTGGGAAATGTCACTCAGAGCATCAAGCTGGGATTGCCTAGTCTTGGGAAGGGGAGTGGGCACCAGTGGCATATGGTCTCTCACTGGGGATGCATTCAGCTGGCCCACAGCATGGGGAGCTGAGTCCAGGGGGTCTTTATGTGCTTCCTGCGAACAGGAGCTCCCATGCTCTGGAAGCGCATGAAGCAGAAGCTGCCCTGAGCTGATGTGATGGGTGGAACACGTTTTGGTGACTTGAGCTGGCTCCTGAGTGATGTAAGGAGGATGAAATCCTCGTCGTGGGGTGTTGGGTGGGGGAGCTGTCAGCAGTGACATCTCAGAGCGGCTTGTGGGAGCCAGCGCTGGAGAGGGCTCCTCAGCCTCCAAGGAGGAGACCGCTTGGAGGGCTGGATCCAGATGATGCTGCTGTGGCAGGAGGGAGCTCCCCGCTCAGTTGATTGTGCGGCAGAAAAAGAGCTGAATGGAATCCTGGCCGTTAAAGCTAGTGGTGGCTGATAGGACTGTCCTAGCTCAGACCAGAGACTAAGAGGAAAGGTTGAATTTGCAGGCTGCCCCCTATGGAGCAAAAATCCTGGTGTGATCACAGTGCGAGCAGGAGTGACTGTGCAGAGGATGGATTTCAGCAACCAGTGACTGTGTCAAAAACCCCAGAGGGCTTTGTGCTGGTTGCCAAAGCCTTCCTGCCACATCAGCTCTGTTGCTTTTACGAGCTCCTGCCAACGTGGGTATGCCTGTCTCTGCAGCATTTCCACCGTACCTGTGTGGGCTGTGCCAGCTTCAGGTGTGGCTTTGGGGAGGCAGGATACACCTGAAGATCACCATGGATGCTCAGGTTGTGTCGCCCTAGTGCAGAGCATTCCCAGCAGCTTTTTGCAGAGTGATGATTGTTGCCAGTGCAGATCTATCTTTGTTTAGGACAAATGCTTCGGGGTCAGCAGAGCAGGAACTCTCAAAGAACAAGCCAAGGTGTGCAGCTGGGCTCTCCTCCAGGACCCTCTGATAACAGCCAGTGTGGGCGGCTCCAGGCTTAGCCAGACCCTGAAATAACAAAGCAGAGTGCAGCCTGCCTTCACAAGCATCCCTAAAAATAGCAAGGCAGGATGTCCATGTGATGGGTTTCAGTAGGAAAATAGATTCATTTCCCAGCTCCCAGAGGAGTTTTTGGAAACAGCAGAGAGTAAATAAGGGTTTCAAAAGTGATGACAAATACCTTGGAGGTGCCCTTCCAAGCAGCTTTAACTGTTTGAAATTGCACTGACATCTCCAGTGGCTCTGAAAGGGGGAGCGTGAGGCCCTGAAGATCTTCAGATCTAATGTGCTCTTATTTGCTTGGGTGCTAATTAAGAGAATATCGAAGCGCTGCTATGTGTTCTGCAACTCTGTAAATTCAGATAAGAGCCATTACAAATCCATCACAAGGTGTATTAAAATCTCCTTAATTAATAGACAATTAACAAAGCAGTCTTGGGGAGAAGGTCTGTGAGCACTGAGGGGGAACACAGGACAGGGATGGACACCAAGTTGTGGAGCGGTGAGTGGGGAGGATGCTGCCCACTGAGTCCTCATCCCCCAGGAGCAAGGCAGTGAGCTTTGCTCAGGAAGGCTGCTGGTCTCACAGCTGATAGTTGAGGGCTCAAGCTACTGCCAGAGCCTTTGGTTTTTGTCAGATGTTTCCCTGTGGCTTCTTGGGGACCAGAAAAGCATCACAAGTCTTTGCCTTGGCAATGTGGATGGAAAGATGAGAGCAGTGCAGGGATAGTTTCCTGGTCCTGTGCAGCCTGAGAGTGTGTGGCCAATGATAGGTGTCACTCCAGGGACATTGTCTCAAGCCCCTGTGGCAAGAAGAGGGCCCTTTACCAGATGTAGCCAGAAGAGACAGCCCACCCCAAGGTCACACGGCATTCTGGACTGAAAGATGCTGGATTATTTACACCAGGCTCCAAAAGGAGGCGGGGAATAGAGTGTTACCACCTCACAGCAATGGCTTGCATGGAGCATGCTTCTGATCCATGCTGGCTAACTGGGATTGGAACTGGCCCAAAGCCTTGGCCACTGAGGCAGCTTTGGACTTTGCATGCTCCTTGACCTTCCTGGTCTAGAGACACCCCCTCCTGATCAAGTTTTCTTGAAACTAGCACTAATATATGGACCTTCTGCCATATTCACATTTTCTGATGAAAAAATGCCTCCCAGAAGGGAACACCTCACTTGCCTAAAGAGAAAGGATGTTGGAGTTGGTGCTGCAGGTTAATACACAGATGCAAGAATCAGGTGGGTTTCTGGGTGGGGAACTCATGTCCTAAATTGTGGTGGGTTTATGTTCCTGGAAAGCTGTGTGGAGAATTGCCCTATTGCAAGGAAAGTTCAAGGAAGTCCCATGGATTGGTCTTTCAGGGAACTTAGGCCCTGAGAACAGGGGCTTTGTTGTCCACTTGTCCTCTGGGAGTGGGCAAGGAAGTTGCACAGGCTTTCTGAGTGACATGGAGCAGTTTCCTCTCCTTTGTCTCCAAATCTTTTTCCAATAGCCCACTGAGGAGCATTTCCATCTCAGGAAGAATCCTCCCCCAGCTCTGGATGCTGTGCTGGTGTCACCCACTTCTGCGATATGCTGTGTCTGGGGACAGCACATTTCAATTTGCAGTACTACAGCTGTACCTTGGGGAGAAGTATCAGACCAAGACCAACCTACTCCTCTACTCCTCTTCTCCATGTTTTTGTTCTACCAGATGAGCTTTTGTAACCTCCACTCTCTTTAGGACACCAAGGGCAATAACTAACAGGGGCATGGAATTACTACTGGGTAGGAGTGAGGCCAGTGGAAGGATATAGCCTGCTTTTACTAAAGCTATCGCAACTGATGTGTGGGCACTGATGGTGCAGTTTCTTCAGGAGCAAGAAGGCAGTTGTGTCCCTTGCTTGGTGGGTTTGGAGGTCTGCATGTCCCTGACAAGGTTTATTACTTGGCTGATCCTGATGATGTGACGGTCGAGCCCATTGTGAAGCACATTTTGTCCAAACCGCCTTTCTCTCCCTGCACTACTCCCAATTTGTGTCAGTTGAGGGTTGATGAGGTGATGTGTGTGACAAGCATCTGGGTGCTGCACTCACAAATCAGCAGGGCTAAAGGAGAACTTGCCAGACAAAGATGCAGAATCTAAGTAATCCTCAGATAGCATCTTAAAGCCCTGACAGCCTCCAGACAGATGGTTTCTATTAAAGACTCTATTCTCCACCTGCAGAAACACTGACCTGTCTTCTGTTGACTGTGCCTGCAGACTGTTTAGCCCCTCATAGACCCACCGTGTCCTTCAGTGTCCATTCCTGGCTCTTGGACTCTCTCTGAGTGTTCCCTGGCCTTCGTAAGGAGGTGTCATGCTGCCAGAACTCCTGGCCCCACAGCGCCTTGCAGTGCAGCTCTGATGTCTGCAAGTTTGTCCCTTAGGGACGGAGGTTGGGACCTTGGAGTCTGGCCTGAAAAGAGCAAAATACGTATAATTGCTGTGTCTCTGTAAAAAGAGTCTGTCTGGTTTCAGGCTTTGCTGTCTCTATGGAGAGCAGGTGGGTTGAAAAGGAGCAGGGGAGTTGTGTGGAGATGGCGCTCACACATACCTCTCCAGCTGTGCTGACTCTGCTGTCTCCAGCTGTTCCTGAGGCAGCTGTACAACACCCAGCGGCCATGTCCTGAGGAGAAAGACTTTGGGGGTGCTGGTTGATTAAAAGCTCTACATGAGCCAGCAATGCATGACTGCAGCCCAGAAAGCCCCAGCCATGTCCTGGGCTGCATCAAAAGAAGTGTGGGCAGCAGGTTGAGGGAGGGGATCCTGCTCCTCTGCTCTGCTTTCTTGAGACCCTACCTGGAGTATTGTGTCCAGCTCTGGAGCCCCCAGCACAAGAGGGACATGGATCTGTTGTAGAAGGGCCAGAGGAGGGCCATAAAGATGAAGAGTGGGCTGGATCACCTCTCCTACAAGAACAGGCTGAGTATGTCGGGGTTGCTCAGCATGGAGTTGAAAAGGCTTGGGAGAGACTTCATTGTGGCCTTCCAGAAGGGGGCCTGCAAGAAAGCTGGGGAAGGACTTTTTAGCAGGGCTTACAGTGATAGGGCAAGGGGTGATGGCTTTAAACCGGAGAAGGCGAGATTTAGATCAGGTGTAAGGAAGAAGCTTTTCACTCTGAAGTGGTGAGTCACTGGCACAGATTACCCAGGGAATTTGCGGATGCTCCAACCCTGGATGTGTTCAAAACTAGGTTGGACGGGGCTTGGAGCAACCTGGTCTAGTGGGAGGTGTCCCTGCCCATGGCAGGGGGCTTGGAACTAGATGATCTTTAAGGTCCCTTCCAACTCAAACCTTTCTATGATTCTGTGTCATTGGTCTCCAGCAAGGGGCCCTAGAGGGTCACCCCAGCCCGCCTCCTCAGGTACCTATGCTAAAGGTTTCCAACCACCACTATCTATTGTAATTCCTTTTCTAGAAAGGGTGACAGGTCCAGTTTCGGTGACCCAAGACTACAGCACCTGCTCTGCTTGAAAGCTCTGCTGTGGCCTCCATGCACATGCAGCATCGTCACAGGGCTGGATAGGGGGTGGCAGAGGGCTTTACACAAGCCAATGGGTCTTTCACAGGTTACTGACCAGGTTAAAGAACTCCATTGTGTCTGCCCCGGCACTGCGTAATGCTCCCACACTGTCTGCCCTGCTAGGAAATTACTTCAGCAGGCTATGGCCAGCCAGGCATGGGGGAACAACTCTCACTCCAGCTGCAACACAGGGGCTGTGCCATCAGATCTGGGACAGAGGAGGATGCACAGGCTGGAGTAGAGAGCATGGGGCTCTGCCTGGAGAGCTTTGCCTCCTGGATGTGCCTCGGGCTGACAGGAGAGGCTGGATGTTTCAGGACATGGTTGAGTGGTCAGGGAGATGCTGGGATGAAGGTTGAACTTGATGACTCTAGAGGTCTTTTCCGACCTAAATGATTCTATGATGTCCTTCAGAGCAAGGCAGGGAGAGCCAGGCTCTATGCAGGGCCAGAGGCTCTCTATCCCACATGCTTTTCTCTCCAGGCTGGCTAAAATGTCTGCATAGAAGGTGGGTGGCCCTCCATGCACCTTTGAAGGTTGGCTTTGCTGCCAACGCAACCTGTACAAGATGGGTTCTTGGTCATACATCTAGCATCAGAGCTGTGGGCTGCGGGGATGAAGGGGTGTCTGTCCCCATTCCCATCTTCCTCATGCTGCTTTACGTGGCTCCAGAGATAGTCTGCTACTCCATGCCTGCTCTGTGCTATCTGATCTGTGCACAATGCCTGCGGGTCCCCTGCTGTCTGAGGAGGGATGGGGTTGCTCCCATAACAACACATACACTAATTACCTATCCTTACGGCACTGCTAAGATCATGTTCCTCTGAATGGCCACAGACCTCTCTTGCATCTCCAGAGACAAGGGACCTTAGTGGTGGCTACCGTGAGTCTGATGTAGCTACACATGAGACAGTCCAGTCCTGGTGCAGAGCTGGGTAACTCATGTGCAGTTGAGGAGATGGTGGCTGGAGATAGGTTAGAACCATGAGTCTGGGGGCTCCTTGCAAGCACCCTGCTCCTGGAGCTGGGCCATGCCTGGTAGGAGACTGGAGGAGAACACGTCTGCTGCTGTACTTGTGAGCTTGCGGTGTTTGGCCAGCAGTAAGGGAATAGCCAAGTCATCATGGATGGACTAATTCTTCTGGCATTTATTGTGGAAGAAGAAATGATGGTGGAGCCAACTCCTGGCTCACCTGTGCAGAGGCACCTTTGCAGGGATCTCGGCTGCAAAGTTCTCGCACACGTAGCATCCTGTGTGTGACATCCCTGCCACACATGTGCAATGGCAGGACTGACAGGTCTCCGTATCTGCCAATGGTGGTCACCATATCTGCGTGGTTGCATGCATCCAGAGCTGGAAGACATTTTGGGTGGGACCTGCAACTCTGGCAGAACTGCCTGTGCTCTGGGCTGCGGGCATGTCCTCCAAAATCCATTCAGGAGCAAACGTGAGCGGCTTGTGCACATGTCTAACTGCAGCTGCAGAGGAAAGCAGCAGAGATTTCAAGTGGCACTGCCTGTTTTGCCGTTTCAGGGAGAAGTGTGTCTTATTGTAATTGCCTTGCTTATTTGGAAGAAAAACCCACTGTAGTTACTAGAAATTCAATATAGAAATTACTAGTTACTACCCTCTGTAGACTAATTTTGAGGGTAGAAGAAGAATGAGGAATTTAATGCACACTATAATGAATGTCAATCTTCTCTCTTAATGAATAGGAATCACAGTTTGCTGCACATTGTAGGGAAATGAAAAACATCCAAAGTTCAATTCACTTTTTTTCTTTTTTTTTTTCCTTTCTTTCTTTTTTTTTTTTTTTTCTTCCTTTTGGAGAGAGATAATATGGTGCACAGCAGATGGGTATATTCATTTGTGAGCGCCGAGGATTTTTATCTCTCACTGTACAAGTCAAGGTTTTCCTTCGACTGAGCTTTGTAAAATTTCCTATACAAGCTGAGGCATGATGTCGCTCACAGAGCTGGATCCTTGAGAGCTAAGTGGGGTGGTTTTTTTTTCCTCCCTCCTGTAGCAATCCATCCAGACAATTAAAAGCAGAGACGACCCAGCTTGAGCTTGATATCTGCGTGGGCTATTCTCAGCCATGGCTTTGCTTGCTGGATTCGCAGAGGGGTGTGTGTGACTCTTGTGCAGTTAGGTCCCTTGGTGGGGATACAAACCCCCATCCCGTTGCTGCACATGGGAGCGGTACCTCTGCTTGCTTTCTCAGCTTGCCAGCAAGGATCCCCCACCGCAAGCCGCAGGATGAGTTTGCAGCAAGAGCTCTACCTTTGAAAAGGGCAACGTAGTTAGTGTGGGACAACCTCATTCCTGGCTGAGGAGGCTGTGAAGGAATTTGTGGTTTATAACAAGGAGAAGGTGGACTCCTCAGCATGGCCCAGCTCTGTGGTCTGCAGGACTTTGATGTGAGAGAGGTTGCTTTGCTTGCATGGTGCAGGGTCTCTGGTGGAGCAGAGCATCTCCATCTCACAAGGGAGAGGATGTCTGTGAAGCAGCAGAGCCTGTGCCAGGACCCCTTCCTAGTCCATATCCCACTGGTGCTGTTCCTTGGTAGCTTTGTCACTGTGGGAGAACCGCCCTCCAGTATGATTCAAGGAACCTACTGGAAATTGCTGAGTTCCTTGCTTTAACAAGGCCAAGTGCTGGGTCCTGGGGGGACACTGGTGGAGAGTGCCCCATGGCCACAAACGCAGTACAGCTAAGGTGAACCATGGACTAAGAGCTGCAGGAGCGACCTGCCTGAGCAGGTCCATCTTGCTGCACTGTGTTTTCTTCTAGTTCCCTGGGCTGTACTACCCCAATGCTCTCAGGAAGGAACATCATGAAGAACAGCAGCACCTTCAGATGACCCATCTGTGAACCTTGCAGGTGGGGCAGTGGATGCTGAGCCTCTCTGAGGGTTGTGGTTTGGCAGGTGGGACCATGTTCCTGCCTATACCCCTGTCCCAAGCCTTGCAGTGCAGTCTATGGTGGGCCAAACTGGGCCAATGCCACCAGTGCGGCCCACCTGCTAAACCAGTGCTAACTCTGCACACCGAGACTTTTCTGTGGAAAAACCCAGATCTTGTGGGGCAGCTGCCTATGGGGGAGTCCTGGGCAAAGGCTTCTGAGAAGGATACCCTGAAAACTATGGTTCAGGTCCTCTGTTGAACCCATTCTCCACTGGATGATGTGCAGATCTTCCTAGAGCCTGCTCATCTCCCTCTGCTCTGCATGGACAGCAGTTCATGGGCATATGGCTTTCAGTGTTGTGGATTGCTTCTTGCAGGCTGCAAATTCATGCTGATCAAGGTGGTTTTAAGGCATGTGCTGTGTGCTATGGTCACAAGGTGGAAGGTCCTTAACTCCATGAAGGTCTGTTTCACCAAGTCCCAGTGTCGCTGTCTCCTGCTCATTTTGTGCCTTGAGAAAAGACAGAGCTAAATCTTTTTTCTGGCACTAATTCTGCCTGTCTTGTGCTCCAAGCCTGTGATCTTCTCGCTGTGCCCAGGCAGCTACTTTGTGGCCTGAAGCTGCTAGACTCAGCAGTGAGGGGAAGGAGGCTCTGGGGTGTATGTGAGGGTTGGGAGGTACAAGTCTCCCCCAGCAGGTACTAGCACCCAGGGCTCAGGCATGAAAGGGTGTGGGATGTATGAGGAAAATGGGAGTTTTGAGGATCACCGGGAGGATATAGCTGAGGGAAATTCGTTATCCTGGGTGGAATGAGACACTAGCCCAGGCTGCCCAGGGCAGTTGTGGATGCTCCATCACTGGAGGTGTTCAAGACCAGGTTGGATGGGGCCTTGAGCAACCTGATCTAGTGGGATGTGTC
The DNA here is from genome assembly GCA_033124195.1 of Coracias cyanogaster. Lineage (NCBI taxonomy): Eukaryota > Metazoa > Chordata > Aves > Coraciiformes > Coraciidae > Coracias > Coracias cyanogaster. The sequence continues at coordinate 5,545 of JAVSBS010029065.1, read as the reverse complement.
CCTGCCATGGCAGGGGAGTTGGAACTAGATGATCTTTAAGGTCCTTTCCAACCCAAACCATTCTATGATTCTGTGATCAACCCAGGAGTTCGTCCCAGGAAGCATCCATGGAAATGGATGTGCCAGCAGAGCCTGGTTTGACCTCCGGAGCAGCCAGATACAGACTTCAGAGGAGGAGCTGGCTTCCAGGGAGGGCTTGAATGGGAGATCTGGAGGAGAGGGAAGGCAGCTCACCGCAGGCAGACGTGCTCTGGCGTTGGTCTGGGGAAGTTCCTTGCTAAGGTGGTCCTGGGGATCCGGAAGATGTTTTTCCGTCTGTTTTCTCTCATGTGCAAATGCAGACTCCGGCTGAGCAGATTCCGGCTCCATGCCAGAGGAGTTTAGAGTTCCACTGTTTTAAAATATTTATTAATGTGAAGATGTAGTTAGCACTTAAGCTGAGGCAATACAGTAGAAGTCTTTTTGTTGGAATGGAAGTTAGTGATGCTGAAAAGCCATTAAGCTGTAAATATAAACTATATTAAGTGCTCAGTAGCAACCTTAAATATCCCTTTGTTGGTCGCTTTGCTTCTGCAAGGCTGAGTGTCTGTTGGGGGGATTACTCACTGCTGTTGCTCCGTGGCAAGCCCCGCTCTGCCTGGGAGCTTCAGGAAAGGGGTGCATGGCTTTGCAGGTGAGGTTTCCTGAGCAGCGCAGCTCAGTGCTTGTCCATCGGATGATCGCAGTGGGGCAAATTGACAGAGCGGCTCTGCTCCAGCTGGGCTGGGATCCTATGGGCTCCTGCAAGGGCTGGGGTCACAAACCCCAGGCTGCTGCCTCATTTCTCTCTCCTTGGTCTCTGGCATGTTGGAGAAGCTGCTTGCTTGCAGGTCTGGCAGGTCCAGATCTGGATTCCCACCTTGTCCTGGAGGCACCAGCACCTGGATAAGGTGGGTCCCAGCAGGCCTGGATGAGTGCTGGTGGACATGACTTGCAGCCTTCCACACTGAGCCCCTGCTGAGGAGCTCCTTCCCATCCAAACGGGCTCTCTGCCTAGTATGGGATCAGCCCTGATCTTCTCGTCTTTGCAGATAAGTCAGAAGAAACAGGCTTTTCTCAGGAAGAGCTGCCGGAGCTCAAAGCGAGTGTCAGCAAGTCTCTTGTAATTCCTGGCTCTGAGCATTCCTCCTTGCAGGCTGCTTGTGGTGAGAGTGATAAGGGGAGGAGTGGCGTGGTGCTGGCTATCCTCGGTGGTCTGTGGGGCATGGGGCATGGCTGTGCTTCCTGCAGCACAGGGCACAGCAGAGCAGCAGAAGCCCTTGTGGTGCTGTGCTATGAACCCTCCTGCTTGTCCAGTGCCCTGCTGCCATTGCCAGCCCCGCTCTGCTGCTCCAAGTGTAACAAACCTTGTTGAGGGAGGGGATTGTCCTCCTCTGCTCTCTCCTCATGAGACCCCACCTGGAGCACTGCATCCAGCTCTGGAGCCCCCAGCACAAGAGGGGCATGGACCTGCTGGAGCTGAGCCAGAGAAGGGCTGTGAAGATGATCCAAGGGCTGGAACATCTCTCCTATGAGGACAAGCTGAGAGAGTTGGGGTTGTTCAGCCTAGAGAAGACTCTGGGGAGACCTCATTGCGGCCTTCCAGTATCTGAAAGGGGCCTGCAAGAAAACTGGGGGGGGACTTTTTACAAGGGTCTGTAGTGATAGGGGAAGGGGTAATGGCTTCAAACTGGAGGAGGGAAGATTTAGATTAGATGTAAGGAAGGAGTTCTTTATTGTGAGGGTGGTGAGACACTGGCTTAGGTTGCCCGGGGAAGTTATAGATGTCCCAACACTGGATGTGTTCAAGGTCAGGTTGGACGGGGCTTGGAGCAACCTGGTCTAGTGGGAGGTGTCCTTGCCCATGGCAGGGGAGTTGGAACTAGATTGTCTTTAAGGTCCCTTCCAACCCAAACCATTCTATGATTCTATGACTCTATGATTCTGTGATTTCTGTCTGAGCAAGAGCTCAGCTGTTCCTTGGACCTGGCTGTCTTGACATGCTGAATCCCAGTAGCTGGTTGGGGGCAGATTGTCCCAACCAAAAGAGCTGTCTGGGCAGCCTGCTCTGTGCCCTTGACAACCCTCCCATGGACCCTCTGGCTGCAGGGCACCGTGCAAAGCAAAGGGAGGCAGCTTGCCATGCAAAACCTGCCAGCATCTGCTGTTTGGCCACGTCCTTCTGCACTCCAGCCCAACAGTGGCACTTGATTTAGTAAACTCCCTTTACCCAGGAAAGCTCATATTTCAATCTTTAAAACCAACCTGAATAAAGATTGCAAAAACAAGAAACCCCGTCTCTGGCTGCTGCAAACATGAAGCTATATGGATTTCTTAGGCAATTAAATTTTACATAATAGACTACCTAGATTGTACAAACTTAAAGAGCACCTGGACTATGCAGGCGTATTCTGAAATTTCTCATCTCGTATTTCAGCCCTAGACCATTAATCTGTCACATTTCTTGCCTCTATTTCTTTTCTACCCACACTGCTTCAGAGCTGGGATCTGGCCGGTGAATGCAGCTCTTCCATGTTCATGTCCAGCTCCTGTTCTGTTGAGTGCTCGTTCCCTGTGCCATAGGCACAAGGACCTTCTCCTCTTCAGATCCTGTGCTCAGTGTCATGGCTTTTTTCAGGAGAGTGGAGCATTGCTTCTCAGCCTACCTTGTCACTTAGTCTCTGCCTTGCTGGGAAGCAGCTCTGCAGCATAGCTGGGACAGATGCTTGGGAATGGGAGCACCATCAGCAGAGACACCATGGACCTTCCTGGGGAAAGGGGGTGCAGCGCCGTGACAGCATCAAGTATGGAGCTGATGTGCTGGTGGGGGTACATGGGCTGGGTGGGCAATACAAGGGGTAAGTAGCTCATGGTGGGTAGGTCACTACAGAATCCACAACCTCTGGCCAAAACCTATTTCATAGAGTTGTAGAATGGTTTGGGTTGGGTTCCAACCCCCCTGCCATGTCAGGGACACCTCCCAATAGATCAGGTTGTTCAAGGCCCTGTCCAACCTGTCCTTGAACACCTCCAGTGATGGAGCATCCACAGCTACCCTGAGCAACTTGTCTCAGTGTCTCACTACCCTCAGGGTGAAGAATTTCCTTCTAATTTCCCATCTAAATCTACTCTCTTCCAGTTTGACATTTGCCCATATCCTGCCATCTCTGCTGCTCTGCTGCTTGGTGGCTGAATGCCATCGCTGTGCGTGCATCCATGTCTTCATGTTGCATACCCTCCCATGCCCTCCTGAGCTCCCTCAGCACCCTGCTCAGGATATCATAAGTAATATGGAGGTTGCTTCCCTTGGCCATTGCAAATGTCCATGCCCTGTGCATGACCCGCTTCCTCCCCTTTGCACTGATCCCTGTGTAGCAGGTGCCACCTCCAGCAGCATCCGAGCTGGGGTGATGCTGCAGAGCCTCGTCATCCCTGTCCTCCTGCCTGGCCAGCCCAGCTCTGACTTCTGTATTCTTCCTGCCCTCAGGACATGCTTGAGCATGTAATCCCCTTTCCATGAGGTGGCTAATTCTGGTGTGCTGGCCCCTTCCCTGCTACTCTCATCTTGATGCTTACCCCTAAGCTGCTTTCCCAGGTCAGGTGGACAGCAGAGACATTTCTGTCTGCTCTTCCTGAGCAGGAGAATGCTCTGTGCCTGTGCCGAGCTCTGTGACCATGAGCTGGATTCAGGAGCCAGAACTGGTGGTTGTCCTGGGTTATTTAAAGCCTGAGATGCAGCCAGTGGGATCTATCCCCTGAGCCTAGGGACAGTTGAGGGAACACCTGGATGTTTTCAGCTCTCGCCAGGGTTTAACAGGAGTGGCTGTGGCTGTCTCACCTTCATGGGAGCCCTTTTGTGCCCTCAGTTACAAATTCCTTGTTGGCAAGAAGTTGTCATTGGCCCAGCTCTATGGATCCTGCTACTCTGAGGGCTCATCAGGCTACACGTCCAGGGAAGTGGTGGAGTCACCATCCCTGGAGGTGTTAAAAAACTGAGTAGATGTGGCACTTCGAGACATGGTCTAGTGGTCAGGGAGATGTTGGGATGGAGGTTGGACTTGATGATCCTAGAGGTCTTTTCCAACCTAAATGATTCCATGATTCTATGTCTAGTGAGGAGACTGCTCTGGCAGGATGATACCCTTGGCACAGCTTCTGCTGTTGCAGGTTTTCACCCCTCTGCTTGCCTTTTGGGTCAGGGAGTTAAGGGGAGATTTTTCCCTTTACCCATCACAAGAGAATCATCTCATCTCTCCAAATGAACCCTTATGACCTCACTTGGGGTGGCAGATGCCCGGATTGTTGGAAACAGCGACTGGTGTAGTTTTGTGCATTACCTGCAGGAAATCAGTGGGCTCTATCTTCAGCAATAGACTTTGTTCTAGCAAAGCAAAGGGCTGGAGTTGTGGTTAGAACATTGGAGACTATTCTCCAGAAGGTAGTAAACCAAACATGAATCACAGGTCGTATTTATTGCTCAGCCACTTGCCTTGGTTCTCCTGTGCCTTTGATAGCTGGACATGTTGTCTATCTCACCTAGCAGGTCTTGCCATGGTAGCAGTGCAGCAGAGCTCCTGCCAGCCACAGGGACTGCCTCCGTGCCCCTTTCCCAGGATAAATCCAGTTCTTTTCAATAGAGATTGTGTCTGTAGCAGCATTGGACATCATGGAGGCCTGACTTTGTTCTGGGACCCTGGCTGCTTGTAAAATGCTGCTGGTGTTTAAACAAGGAGCCTCTCACAATGACTAAGAGAGTTGAAACCCTCCTCAGCTTCATCTAAAGTAGGTCGCAGGTTGAAATGATCATGCAGTGTCCCTGATGGGCATTTCTAGGAGGTAGCTCTGAATTAAGGGATCTTCAAACTGCTTTGTCTCTTTCTAGCTCCTCTGCTGGCGAAGGAGAAATGTGCCGTCCCAGAGGTGCTTCTGGAGGCTCTGGGGAAACAAGGACATATGGGGGCAGCATGTCCAGGAGGCTACACCACACATCTCACCCTCCGTGAGGCATCCAGAGGTCTCTGTGGGCTCAGGGTCTTTCCAGTCCTCTGAGATGTAGCTTCACCCACCTCTGGGAGCTCAGGTGAAATCCAATTAGAGGGAAAAGGAGGAATGCAAAACTTGACCTGTTTTTGTTTGCCCATGTGCGCAATCCAGGCTCTTGGCTGCTTTCAGGTCCTGGCCTAGATTAGTAAAAACCAGATTATTTCCACGTAGAATTGTTTGGGAGTAAAAGCAGGTCTGGGATGTTAATTTGCTCTTTTGTTGTTGCTGAAAGAACTGAGGAGTTTTGAAGCCCAGTTGCTCTATGAGCAAGGCAGGTAGGGTGGTGTTGCTTTGTTTTCAAAACAAACTGGGAGGGATCTACTTTTCAGAGCAAAATGGACAAAAACGGAAGAAAAGACATGAATGCTATCTCTGGAGAGCTTTAAAAATCTGAGTGTCTCTGACATGCATTAGAAATTCAGAGTTGACCCTGCTTGCTTTGTTTAAGAAAATAAAAAATAAATAAAATACCCCTGTGGCGAGG
>JAVSBS010029064.1:42976-55569 GCA_033124195.1 Coracias cyanogaster | reverse complement strand
AAAATGTTTATTTTCTTTAGGTTTGAAGAGTTATTTCTCAGCTTTGAATTAAACAGTCTAAATGAAGACTGTACTTTCTCTTCACCTTCTATGTGAATGAAAGCCATAGCAGATAAATTCCTTTTTGTACAATAGAAAGAGAAAATAGTTGACATCCCAGAGAGTGCTAAAACTCATATTCAGGCATTGTAAAAACTAAAAATCATCTATATACTTGACAAAGCACCTGATATTTTGACATGTTTATAGAAGTTATAATCTCAAGTGATAAATATGGTTTAAAAATAAATAAGTATATTTTAAATAGCCCCTTTAAATTTGCTGAATTGTTTAGTATGTATTGCAAAACAAAAAAATATAGTAAACAGTTCTGAAATTTAGTAACTACTCATAAAAAGGAGAGTGCAGTTATACACAGTCTAAGTTATATTTCAAATTATTATTTCTCAACCTGTTATGCTAAAGTTGACAATAGATCTCTCTTTAAAAGATGTACTTTGAGCACATGCAAGAAACCTCATAACAGACAAAGCTATGTTTTATGAGCTGACTATGGGAAAAGATATTGCCTAGAGAGTATGTTCTTTGTGCACAGTTTATTTATTACACTTGAGAGGTGAAACGAATAGTCTTCTTCTGGGTGAGCCCTTTTTCCCAATTCAGGATACAGATTTCTTTATTATTATTTTTGTGCACCTTGATGTTGCTGGTTTGGTACATTGGCACTTGGTATTGAAGCATCAGAGCACCTTTTCTTCCTTTGTGTTAAATCCTTCATCTGACTCCCTAGTTTCACTGCCTACGTGGTATTAAATTTACTTGATGCCACAGCAGCTGGCTACAGAGAATTATTTTGTGATTTTTTTTTTTTTTTTCCAGTCTGTTTTCTACTTGATAGCATCAGACTCAGGTCTTTGCCATTGAACAGTCATTGAACGTGACAGTTCCGTGATTTGGAACCATTCTTAGATTGAAGCACATCTTTCAATAGCTGCCTATCTTACGACTTTGCTTTCACTAGATTGTCCTAGGTTGTTTGGGAATGTTGTTAGGAGCTGAATAGTTACAAAAACTCTCTCTGCATCCTTGATGAGTTATATGCTGCATTCTCAACTGGTCTTGACCATGTATCATGGTTTCTCTGAAGTAATGGACTTTCTGCCCTTAAGTAAACAGAGCTGTCATCATAATGATTGATTTACAGCTTTCCAACACAAATATGTGTTGATAACACTGAATTTCTCTTGTTTAGCATGTTTTAGGAAATGGACGTCTTCAAATAAAACTGGATTCTTTGTCTTTACATTTTTCCTTTTTATTGAATTAGTCTATGTGAAATATTGAAATAATTGTTTGATGTTACAGGTAATTCTTCCACATAGGTGCTAATGTGTCATGGCTTTTCTCAAAGAACAGTGAGTAAGGTCTGATTGGGTAGGAGACAATTAGAGCTCTTTCCTACTCAAGCCATCAGTTGTGCTTCTTGTTTTATTTTCAACATTCCTGGTATTGCTTTCTGCTCTCCTCTGCAACAGAGGCTCTGAGATAATTGAGATGTTACCTGTTGGTTAATGCTTACTGGCTGCTCTGTATCCTTGCTCATTTGGCCTTTATGCCATATATAAATTTGCACCTATCCAAATCTTAATTTGTAGTAATCTCTTTGAGTAGAATTTTACTGTAATTTGAAGATTCTTTGCCATTTTAGCCTTAAATAATTGACTGTGTCTGTTTTCCTTATTGTTAGAATCCTTATTGATGATATCTTGTATGAGGACATTTGGCCACCTTGTTATCTGGTAGAATAGTTATTCAGTATTCCTTGAGCCTCTTCCCAGTGTGCTCGTTCCTTTGCTATTTTTGATTTTTTAGAATTTTAAACTCTCTGAAGAAGGAACTCTCATTTATAATTAATTTGTGTAGCATGTAGCACAATGGGGCCCAACCTACTGGGGCTTTTAGGCTCTATTGCAAGCTTGCAATATGAAAATTTAGATCATGTTAAAATAAACAGCATTGAAAATTCACTCTAAATTTGCACTTGTAGTGCATATCCTGAAGTTAAGAAAAACCCTCAATTACAATGTCAGTATAAATGCTGACCGGTTAATCTTTTTCTCATTCTTTATAAAGACTGGTCTTAAGCAGAGTTATTTTAGAAGTCTGTTCGTTATATAGCTAAAAATTAATTTTAAATGAAAGACAATGTTATCCATTAAATAAACCTAAACTTCAGATGTTCCTTTTGGAGTATTTAGTAGCTTTTGTTTTGTGACAGTCCTTCCAAGTTCATTATTGTAGTAGTAACATGAATTAAAATTCTTTCTAGTTTGTATTTGTTATTCTAGTCAAAATCTTGTCCATATTTCAGTACCTTTCTCTAACTTTTATTTGGAATTTCTAATGTATTTAGGTTTTTTTTTTCCTAAGAGAAGTTTGTAAGCACTGATTTTTTTTTTATTTTATTTTATTTTTAAGGTAAAGCTGAGAATTCTGCTTTCATGTATCCATTTCTCTGTAGAGGCCGATACAGGAAAATTGTTTATGTTATAAACTCTAAAACTGAAGGACAGTGAGAATTAGATTTGAGAAATAGATCTGTACAGTTTTGTGCATAGTGTTTACTCTGTCCAGAAATACTTAGTAAATGAGCATAGCCTGACAGCCACATAAGTTAACTATGAGTGTTCCTATTCAGGGGGACTCCAAATGCTATAAATGTTTCCTGTTTAATCCAGGACTGATTCTGTGCACTTCAGGAAATTTTCTCTTGCATTTTGAAAGTGACATTCACATTAATAACATTCACATCACACATTGGCTGCATTTTTTGCTTTTTCTCTAGCAGTTGGGATGCTCTTCAAGAGTGTTTTGCTGTGTTTTCTAAAAGCTTGTCCTGTCACCTGTTTGTCTGTGACTTTTTTTTTTTTTCACTAGAATATATACAGAGAATTCCTTGTTTTGGTGGATGTAAAATGAAGGTATTTTAGTACTTGCATCCTAAGGAAATTATTATTATTATACTACTGCTGTCTTCACTCTTCTGCCCAGCCAGCCTTTTACCCTCATCCTCCCTACCAAATAAGACTTTAAAACTTTTTGGCATATTTGGCACTGCCAAATTCAATGGATGGAAGTCTCGAATATAAGTAATTTACTTCAGATTTTGTAAAAATGTGTGTGTGGGTAGATTTATCCTGTCATTGTTCCCACTGTGCAGTTTGAACTTAGTATTCAACAGGGTATTTCAAAACAGAGAAATACCTGGGAAAAGCTAGGAAGGAGGCAGATGGAGCTTTGTCCATTACATACTAGTAAATCTACGGCTTTTAGAAATCTTATGCTTTCCCATCCTTTCTAGTTTGATTTCAGTAACATTGTATGCGTTAAAAAAAAAAAAAACCAACCCTCCATAATTTGCAACAACCTGGAGTACCTCCGTATTCAGTCAACTTCTGAAGTTCAGTTTGAGTCAGTTGGAAGTTGTCACGCCAGTATATGAAGGTGTGAAAAAATTCTGTTGGACCCATGAACAAACCAAGGGAAGGTGAAAACCCAGCGCCTTAATAGTACCCAAACAGAGCTGTCTGTGTGTGAGCGGTAGTGTCAGGAGGGAGGCTCTCTGCAGGAATGGTGGTAATCCGTGAGGAATTCAGGTGAATAAGGAATTACATATATTGATGTCTGATTGTACGATTTCTCCTAATTAAATTAGTAATAAATAGTAGTGAAGGTTGAATGATAGAAGTATCTATAAAAGGCGTTTTGGCATTATGTTTAAATGAAATTCTGAGAGAGATGTATGAGCTTTTACCCGTCCTGTTGCGTGTTAGACGGGGGAGCTTCGCCGGGCGCCGCGGTGCTGCCGTGTCAGCCTGCCGGTGAGGGGTTAATTCTGAGGGGAACTCGGTACCATTCTGACACTTCCGAACAGGGGTTCCCAGTGTGCCCTGCACGGGGAAATGAGGCTTCGAAGTAACTGCAAGTAGGAATTGTAAGTAGGAATTTTTCTCTGTTCTTGGAAGTGTTTTCCGAGGCAAGTGCATCTTCCCGACATGAGGATGCCGGCAGGGCTTGGTGGGGTGTCCTCTGGCTGCGCACCCCTCCGTTGCCGGGCCGATAGTTCCTTCTGCTGATGCAAGCTCTGACCCAGCTCCTGAACCTCTCCGCAGGAGCCGGCGGGGAGGCGGCGGCGGCGGGGCGGGCTGCGATGGGCAACGCGCACGGGCAGTCCCGCCGGCGGGGCGAGCACCGGCACCGGCGGGGCAAGGACGCGGCGGAGGAAGCGCCGCAGAAGCCGTCGTCAGAGCACGAAGGTGAAGTGAACGGCTGTTTAGGCGGGGAGCAGCCGATCGGAAGCCCCGCCGCCGGGAGGACCTGCAGCTCGCACGGGGCAGGCGGCGGCGGAGCCAGCGCGCTTCCTCCTGCTGCTGCAAGGCTCAAAAGTGAGGGAAACGAGTTGTTTAAGAGCGGACAGTTCGGAGAAGCTGTGCTCAAGTACTCGGAAGCAATTGAATACGTTGTCGGTCGAGGTGAGTGTAATACCTGATACTTAAATCTGGGATTGTTGTTTATTTAAAGGAACTACAGATGGCCCCGCTGAAACTATCCCTGGGTTTCTGGCAGGAGTTACTGTGCAGTAAACTCTGTGTCGTGTCAGTAGAGGACAATTCACGTAACCCAAAATAGAGGAAGATGAGTGAAATAATATTTCAGCTTCCTTGCTGCAGAGCTGTTTGCGTTTCTGTATGTGTCTGAGTGATTACGTATTCTAGGGGACAGGGTAAAGCTCCTTGCAGCTTTGCGCTGTCAGCAAACTGCATCACTGCAGTGCAGCTTACAGTAAGCAAGTCTGTAATTCTTCAGTGTCGTTTTAGTAATAGTCTCTGATTCTAATTGTAACTTCTTCTAGGAGAACACAGTCCCGATGATTTAAGTATCTTGTACTCAAACAGAGCAGCGTGTTACCTCAAGGAAGGGAACTGCAGTGACTGCATTCAGGATTGTAACAGGTAAATTGCAACCTCCCATGCAGAGCGACAGCATTCCTGATGATGATTAAACAGCTTAACTGATAGGTTGTTATTGCACTTTGACTGAGCACAGTCTTCAGTAAAGTCTGATTCCCTGTCTAAATGACAGATATCTTTGTCAGTTATGTAAACAATTGCATGGAACCTAGGGAAGGAGCAATTTTTTATTTACTGCATGAGGGCAGTTGTTAAGCTTCTTGTCTACACTGAAATGCATAGCAGGATTAACATTTGTAGTATAGAAGCAGGCTTACTTTAGTGATCCTCTGCAGTAACTTAGATGTAAAAGCTTTGTTAGGCTGCGTGCTTATCACAGTATTGGAAATGTATTTCAAGCATGTGTAGAGTGTATAGGTATGTGTTTAATGCGTTTGGTTTGTTGTTTTGTTTTTCTAAGTAATACACTTGGCATAGTTATAAACAGTAATTAGAGCTGTTTGGGAGGTGAACTAAAATCCTTTCTGCTTATTGTGGCTTTTAAGGATACAGGAGTTAGAAAAGATCAGACACCTTCAATAACTTCCAAACACTGCCTTCCACTAACTTATTACTGTATTTCTAGCTCTCTTTTTATATTGCCGTACATAGTGTTAGTAAGACTGAGGCTTAAGGTGCAAAAAAGAATCCCAAGACAGTTAGAAATCATATTAATTAATCAGTTTGGGTTTTTACAGCACAACTGTTTAAAAAAAAAAAAAACAAACCACAAATAAAATATGTATATGCCTTCGTATTAACTATGTATTTGACTTACTGCATATATTCTACCTGACAGAAAAGCTTTCTGAAAATGTCATGTCAAAAAATTGACTTAACACTATTTTGTTCAAGTAGATGCACAACATTACCTAGCTGCCTGATAAAACAAGATGACATATTTCACAGCCATCATATTTTTCTATTCAGGAAGTTTGAATTATGTAAGAATTCAACTGAAATAGTAATACAAAGTTTTGGGGTTTGTATTCTTATAATGTGGAGCTTATTTTCTTATTACTTACTGATAGCGTCTGTAATGTCAGGCATATTGTCTGGATACACAAGGACCCACGATGCTTAGTGAACACAACAGAAGTAGAAATAATTTAGAGACTGAGAAGCAGAACTGCAAAACTGCAAACGCGTTAATTAGGTAGTGCCAATTAAATGTTGTCTGGGCAGCACAACGTAAAAGATAATCTATGAATAGTTTACTTGATTTCAAAGTAAAAAATGGTGTATAGTTTACATTAATGATATAAAACTAAGTATTGAACTTTTTTTTAAAAAAAGTTTTAGCTATTTAGAACTTAGAAGTGTTGAAAACTCCCTCTGTTAGATCTCTTTTTGTCTCAAGGCTCTGATTTGGAGTGCCTTTGATTCTTGTTACGTTACAGAGTGAAATAAGGCTCCTATCCACTAATGTTAATTTATTTAGTACCGTAATGTGGTTTGCTCCCTGGCTGTATTATCCTTGCATTCTACCCTGGAAATGTAGTTTTCCATTCCCACTGATGCTATTCTTCAGTGTTGGCTTCCCATGAATTTATTTATGGTTGTGTTCTTCTTCATTCTGGATGTTAGGAACCTGAAATTGTGTTAATATTCTTTCTTCTAAGTTACAGAGTATCAGGCATTTTTGCAGAAGTTTTGCAGGGGCTGTGATGTTGTGCACTGTTCTGTTTTTCATATATATTCAGCAACATAAAGAATAATGGAACGTTGGAAATATTTATGAAATGGGAATTGGAAATGGTTATTCTAGAAATCATTTCTCTAGCTTTAGAAGGAGTAGCGATGCAAAGCCAATTTACAGCAAAGAAGGCCAACAGCCTCCTGGGCTTACAAACAGCACAGAGCCAGTAGGTTGAGGGAAGTGATTATCCCCTTGTACTTAGCACTTGTTAGACAACATCTGTGCTAACTGTGTTGGTCTTTGGTTTCCCCAGTACAAAGAAAGACAGTGATCGATTGGAGTGAGGTTAGTGAAGTGTCACTGAAGTGACTGTGAACTTTGGAGCACTTTCCTGGAGATGAAAGGCCAAGGGAGCTCAATTTGTTAGCTTAGAGGAAAGTGGCCTCCAGGGGTCCCAACAGCAGCCTGTGAGTAGAACCATAGAATGTGTTAGGTTGGAAGGGACCTCTAAAGGCCATCTAGTCCAACGCCCCCTACAATAAGCAGGGACATCTCTAACTAGGTCAGAGTTTGTGCCACATCAAACCTGATATTGAATTATTCCCGGGGATGGGGCCTCCACCACCTCTCTAGGCAACCTGTTCCAGTGCTCGTATTAAAGAACTTCTTCCTAATGTCCAATCTAAATCTACCCTTTTCTAGCTTAAAACCATTACCCCTTGTCCTGTTGCTACAGACCCTTGAGAGCAGATCTCCCCCTGCCTTCTTATAGGCCCCTTTCAGGTATTGGAAGGTTGCTATAAGGTCCCCCTGGAGCCTTCTCTTCTCCGGGCTGAACAGCCCCAACTCTCTCAGCCTGCCTTCACAGGAGAGGTGCTCCAGCCCTTTAATTATTTTCGTGGCTCTCCTCTGGACACACTCCAATACGTCCACGTCCTCCTTGTCCTGGGGGCTCCAGAGCTGAATGCAGTACTCCAGGTGAGGCCTCACCAGGGCAGAGTAGAGGGGCAGAATCACCTCTCTTGATCTGCTGGCCACAGTTCTCTTGATGCAGCCCGGGATGTGATTGGCCTTCTGGGCTGCCTTTGCACACTGGTGGCTCATATCCAGTTTTTCATCTACCAGCACTCCCAAGTCCCTTCCACAGGGCTTCTCTCCAGCATGTCCTCTCCCAGCCTATACTGATAACGCTGGTTGCCCCAGCCCAGGTGCAGGACCCTGCACTTAGCCGTGTTGAACCTCATGAGGTTCATCTGGGCCCACCTCTCCAGTCTGTCCAGGTCCCTCTGGATGGCATCCCAATCCCTCTGGTATATCAGCTGCACCACCAAGCTTGGAGTACCTATGAGATTATCCAGAGGATGGATCCTGGCTCTTTCTGGCAGTGCATTGTGAGAGGACAAGAGACAACAGGCAAAAATCGAATCACGTGAGGATCAGAATGTGTATTAGGAGAAATCTTTTCCCCATGAACAGTGACGGGCATTGCAACTGGTTGCCCAGAGATGTTGTGCAGACATTTCTTTGGAGGTTTTCATGACCCACCTGGATAAAGCCCTGAGCAACCTTGTCTGATGTCAGCACTGACACTACCTCTAGCACATGGTTGGGCTAGGGACCTCTTAGCCTGAATTACTTTGATTCCATGAAATCTAATTGGCTAGACTCATCTTAATTTTAGTATTTCAAAGTTTATCTTTCTTTCTCTTTAACAAGAGTCATTGATTTATAAAAGGTCGTCTTTAACAAATAAAGCCTTTGCGGACTGTGTCTTCATGTTGCTTGAAAAGTGCATGGTGTTTGGAAGGGGTTCTGACTGCACAGTGTCAAGGGTTGAGCTCAGTGTTGACCAGGTATACAATCAGAAGAACAAACAGACAAAAGACCTAAAAGACAAAAAAGATAGGTATATATTCATGTCTTACTAAATGTATTTTCTATGTACATAACTCCACGGAAGGAGAACTGAAAATCATGTAGGCAAAAGCACCATTTACTTGAAATGTCCAATCTAGGCATGACTTATGAAAAGTAGCTTTTGCTCTTAAAGAGCTGCTGTTTCGTTAATCTTTTCTTGGTAGTGAAAGCAGTTTTCCACATGGAAGATAAAGATTTGACTAAATTGTAGTAAAAGCACTAACAACGTAATAAATGCATGTCAATTAGAGTATTAATATAAACTAGTTAGTCCCATTTTCCTTGGTTATGTAACTTTAAGTCCCATCTGAAATCACAAAGTTGTTACATATAGTTGTGTATATCATGAAATAGTTTTATTAATATTATTTCAGTTACCCAATCCTGCATTTTTCTTTTGTTTTCTCCAGAGCTTTGGAGCTTCAGCCATTTTCCCTTAAGCCTCTTCTACGACGAGCAATGGCAAATGAATCTATGGAGCGGTATCGACAGGCATACATTGATTATAAAACAGTCCTACAAATAGACAGCAGCATCCAAGCAGCAAATGATAGCGCTAATAGGTAACTTCACTTACAAATTTTCTAGTATGAATCCAAACAGAAAAGTAGAATTCAACATTGTTTCGCATACTCCCTCTGCTCTGTACCCCTCAGAGGCAGAATCATCATGACTGGTGGGGTATAACTGGAGGACTGGCTGTCCACTAGTTATTTTCTCATAGCTTCACAGCTTTCTTCTGCCAGCAGTAGATCACTTTCTGTTTTATAAATGTAATATCTTAAAGGCTTTTTTTTACTGATGCTTGAACTTTTCTTTCCTAACTTGTCTTTGATACCATGTAAAGTAATGCTTTAAGGTCCATACCTTTTCTCTGACATTTCTGTTTCCTTTTCATATCAGCAGTCTTCCTGTGGCAGCTGGAGATTTATGTTGTGTGAATCTTCCAGTACGCTGCAGTTATGTAAACACTAAAGTAGCTTGATACAGTGGTTTGCCACAAGCGTAGAGGTGTAAAAAATATAATTCAATATTACTTTTAACTTAAGTGTTAACACTTCCAATATGAATTCTTGCTGCCAAGAGAGATGTCTGAATTTCTATAATTATAGAATCATAGAATGTTTCAGGCTGGAAGGGACCTCTAGAGGTCATCTAGTCCAACATCCCTACACAAGTAGGGACATCTACCTAGGTCAGGTTACTCAGAGCCTCATTGAGCCTGACTGTGAATGACTTCAGGCATGGGGCCTCCACCACCTTTGTGGGCAGCTCATTCCAGTGCTCTGTGACCCTTATGCTAAAGAACTTTTTTCTAATGATGTGGGAAATCAACCCACTATTTTGAAATGTCTTTCTAAGTCAGCTAAAGGGAATACAACTCCCATGAATCATTGGGAAGTCCTCTGGAAGCCAGAAGTTGGAAGTTGTAAGGGACGTGGCAAGATATAAAAATCTGAGGGAAAATAGAAGACTTTATCTTATCCCTCCCCGCCACATTGAGAGAGCACTGCTGGGACCGTAGTCTGGAGACTCACCATGGCTGCCCCCTTCGCCATGGTCATATCTGGTGTCTCCGTCTCTCTGTCTCTCTGTCTCTCTCTCTCTCTCTCCTGCGTGCACTGTAAGGCATTTGCCGGGACTGCTTCTGCTGAGTGTACGTGTCCCAGCTGGGCGTATGCCACTGCTGCCGCCGGAAAAGGACTCTGGGCGTGTAAGTGCCCTAAGCCGTTTTAAGGCTGCGAGTTGAAGAAGTCATTAGCCGAAGAAGCAAACCGCTAGCCGCTACTGCACCAGAGACCGCGGTGAAGGGGTTGGTGGTGAGCCGGCACCGCCACCCCAACTGGAGCCGCTCTAAGCCGGGTCCTGTCACCGCCAGCCGGCATGCCTGCCACTACTGCCGCCACTCCAAGCCGGGTCCCATCGTTGCCCACCAGCACAAGCTACCATGACTGGAGCTGAGCCAAGCCGGATCCCGTCGTCATCACCAGACCCCGCCCAGATCATCGCCACACGCTGGAAAAGGGGTAGATACACACAACACATACACACACATACACAATTGCACCCACACCACATCATCCACATACAGGTCATATTTTGACCCAATTAAGTTCTTATTCACCCTATCCCCTCAGTGGGTTTCTAGTTCTCCTCAGGGAAGGGAGAATGAGTGGGTGGGTGTGGCATATCATGGTATCTCCATAGAGCAGATACGGTTTATGTGAATATATCTGGCAATAAATTTGTTAAATACTCATCGGTCTCCACAATTGCCTATGAGTCTGGTGGGAAGTACCTCTCTTCGCCCTCGATCCCCTTTCCCTTTGGGAGGTGGTACGAACGCTTGCGCGCCTGGACCACAACAAATGCCCAACCTAAATCGATCTTCCCCTAGCTTAAAACCACTACTCCTTGTCCTATCACTACAAACCCGTGTGAATAGACCCTCCCCTGCCTTCCTGTAGGCCCCCTTCAGGTACTGGAAGGTCAGTATAAGGTTCCCCCAGAGCCTTCTCTTCTCCAGGCTGAACAGCCCCAACTCCCTCAGCCTGTCTTTGTAGGAGAGATGCTCCATTCCCCTGATCGTTCTAGTGGCTCTCCTCTGGACATGCTCCAGATGAACTGTCTTAATAGCAAACAGATTGGGAAAAGTAACTGTAGTGTTGACATAAGTAAATTAAAGTTCAATTAGTAAAAATCAAACTGTTTTTTTCAGTATTTTCACTGAGGAATGTATTTTGTTTCACCTCTTTTTTCGTATACTTAAGGTCTCATCTCTAAATGCTTCTTTCCTAGAGTGGCCTTAGCACTTATTAGGATCATTTTGCAATCAGATAAAGCACTTTTGTTGGGTTTATTAAGGCAAGGACTTAATGCAAGTCACTGACTCCAATTATTAAAAAAATTCTATTTTTCTTAAAATTCATTGGTGGAGGAGTCATCAAGGCTTTGGTTAACTCAGACAGAAATTTTGAAAAAAAAATCAGGGAAACCAAAACATTTAAAGTGTCCCTATATTTTGTTTTGAGATTCCAAAGTCTTTTTTTGTGTTTGAAAGTAGTCCTTTTTTTTCAAATAAAAAGGTTTAAAATTAAAATATATAAATAAACCATATTTTCAACACTTTTCTGCCAGTGCACTGAGTTTGAGATAGTGTTGCAACAGTTTGATGATCAGAAAAATAATTTTCTTAGCAATTAAATCACAATCACTAGCCATAATAAAGGTATTTTAAAATAATCACCCTCTCTCACTTACAGCAATGAATTGTAGTGAGGACATTTGTAGAATCAGAAAGCACTACTGACTCTAGATTTATCAGGGCCTCCAAGTAGTTTTTTGTATTCCAGAAGTCTTAAGCATGTGCTTAATTGCTTACCTAAACCAGGGCCTGAATCACGACTTACACCTCTTCCTTCTCTACTGCCATCAACACTGAACCACCAACTTATTTCTACTTAAATTTTTTTGCACTACTGTCAATGTATGAACAAGATCTGTGGAGGTATTTTTTCCCCCTTGCCTGCAAATAGTTTTCATCATAAAGGCCGAATCAAATAACTATCCAAAATAATGCAGATATTTGTTCATCTTACCATAAGAAGAAATAAAACACACATTTATACACTCTCAGAGACACAGACAGATGTGCTAAAGGGATGAAGTGCTGCCTTCATTGCAAATGACAAAGAAACCAAATGGATTGCTAAAGGCAATACAGGCTCTTCTGCCTCTGCAAGGAGAAATGGCTGTAGCTTCTATACATTAGCTGTCTAGAAAAAACTTTCTCTTCTTTCTCTATCTTGCTCTTTCCCCTCCTCTCTCTCCACTTTTTTCTCTTTCAGTTTACCAGTTCATCACATAGCAAATGCAACGTCTCCTCAATATATCTCTCTTTCAGATTTCATTGACCTATGACCCATAATGTCCCAATTTGCTTCAAGTACTTTTATTTATGCCATTTCTAGGATCTATACATTTTGATTTAAGAAACAGTATTCTCTCCTCAGTGCCTGTGGAGCACA
>JAVSBS010029064.1:0-37040 GCA_033124195.1 Coracias cyanogaster | reverse complement strand
GCATCTATTTGTTCTTTAAACACCTCAAGGGATGGTGACTCCACCACCTCCCTGGGCAGCCTGTTCCAGTGCCTAACCACCCTCTCACTGAAGAATTTCTTCCTAATATCCAACTTAAACCTCCCCTGATGCAACTTGAGGCCATTTTCCCTCATCCTATCATCACTAATTTGAGAGAAGAGACCAACACCAGCCTCGCTACAACCTCCTTTTAGGTAGTCTCAATCTATTTCTGGTAGAGTGTTCTTTGGTTAGGCTGTTTTTAGAAATACTAAATTAAGAAGTCATAGAAGTGTGACCCTAAGGTTGTGGTTGCTTTCTCGGGCCTGTATGAAATCAGTGGGACCTGACAGCAATAGCTGGTGCCAGCAGTAATGTTCAGTTGGTAGTAAAACCTTACTGTTGGCTGACACTTTCTTGCAACAATTGTCTGTTGGTTTTTGTGCTTACAACTTGAGTTATAATTTCATTGTTTCTTGCATAAGTGTATTCTGGTTTCATGTTGTTACTTAATTTCTTCCCCAAGTCCACATGCCGTTTTCTGGCACAGGACGCTGCCGTGTATTTATTAAAGAACACCCTGAGTTTAATTACTGGTTCGAATTATATGGTTATATACAGTGTTTAAAACTTGAAGCTTGGCAAGGGGCTCATAGTCTTTAGCAAGGTACAAAAAGTAGATTTTCCCATTATGGTTTCCTTAGAGGTGTGTTACTAGTTGTTGTTTGCTCACAACAGAGACATGAAACCGCAGTCAGGACTGGTTTTCCAGTGCAAACGTAGCTAAAAATTGTAGTCTGACCCAGAAGCATATGCAACATGTGATGTGGAGTTTAGAAGGAAGGACAGTTATGGAAGAACACAATATTAACAAAAATAGTATACTTAGGTGTTTTCAGGAGCATCTTTTATAAATAGTTACTAACAGAATATTACTGCTGTATCACTAACCCCTCCTGATGTGATGATTTGGTTCTTATTGTCAGTTTAACATGGTAATGGTCATAGATAAGTTGCTGGCAGAAAGAACATTAGACCAAATTATGTTCTCGGTGTGATGGTGGAGATCTAAAAGGCCTTTAATCCTGCTGATTAAGTCTCCACCGTTGTGAATAAAACTGGTATCTCAGTGAAGACACATAATCCCTCTCTACCACACAGAAGGGGTAGGCAGAAGGAGGTGAAAGCATAGAGCTGACTGTTGCATTTCAGCAAAATAGTCGTGCTGGTGCTGCAGCTTTGGTAGTTTGTACCTTTCTTAAAGCAGCAGGGAGATCTGGGGCAGAAATGGCAACGTGCAGACTGATAACGATACTCCAGTTGCCAGGCTTTTATTCTTAGTGGGGGTAGATTACTCAGCTACCCTTGATGAACTGACCTTCTTATGTAACCCTGTGATCCTTTTGTTCTGTAGGTGAGAAAGCTGAGGAGAAGTTCAAGGCATTAAAAAATGAAGGGAATGATTTTGTAAAAAATGGTAAATATGAAGAAGCTGTAAATAAATACAGCGAATGTATTAAGTTAAACACTGAGGAATGCACGATCTACACTAACAGGTAAAGATCCAAAATATAACCCTGCTTTGTGGGATAACAACAGTTATGTTTTCTCACTGCAAATAGAGATTTTGCATCCTTTCAGTCACTGCTGTAAAAAAAAAAAGGATTTTTTTTTTTCCTACCTGAGTGTTTCTAATAACAAAATTGATTTTTTGTTAAACCACATTATTTCCAAGGGGAGGAAGTATTAACGTCACTGATACGTATCTTAAAGTCTTTATATAAATAGAGTGAGCAGTAGTAAAAATTATAATTAGTATAGCATTTTGCAGAATTTTTGAGAATGTTGATATGATTTTATTTAAAAACTAATGTCCAGTAGCAGTATCTCAAAATACGAAGAGTAATAATTCAGAAAAAAAATGTACATTTTGAGAAAATAAAAGTAGGAATATGATCATACAACAGCCTTATTTTAAAGGTTGACCTAATTCTGCAGCATAATTCTTTATGCTGTAATCTTACCAGCTTTCACAAAACTAAGAAGGATTTGATTAGGCCTGTACTTGAACATGAGACTTCCAAGTAATAGGCACGGAAAGCAATATTGTTTATTTAGTCTAGAGCACATTTTTACCCAGAATGTCAATATAAAATCCATACTATCTCAACTACTGTACTATCTTATTATACTAACATAGGCTTTTAAAATACTTGCATATCTGCCTAAGTTCAAGCATTAGTCATACTTGAATTTTTACTTTTATTGCAGGAATTGGCCCTCTCTAAATCCATCCAGTGATGTTATTAATACTTACTGGTTTTGATGTACTTTAAAATAAATACCACATTGAGACTGAATTGTGTAACCTATTGTATAATATTTATGAGTCAGATACTGTTGGCACTACAGCACTGTAGAATTGACTTATATTGCAGTGTATTCTGTTTTTCTGTGTTAGAGCTCTCTGTTACTTGAAACTGTATAAATATGAAGAGGCTAAGCAGGATTGTGATCATGTTCTTCAGATAGAAGATTCTAATATTAAAGCTTTTTATAGAAGAGCACTAGCGTACAAAGGATTACAGGTGAGGAAAAAAACCATGGCAGGTATTCTTAAGCACTTCTAAACTTACTTATCCTCTTCAAAGGAATCAGGTAGTTGCAGTCAGTGGGTAAATACAAACAAAGTGTGCAGTGCTGATGATTTATTCTTTAGGCATACATAAAGTATAATATAAAATTTTTTGCAACATGAAAAGCTACATATTGATTTGTAATAATACAAGAATGTGGAATAAATGCGGTTTCATTGGAGATTGGTTAAGAAAGTTTCAACTCTGTTCTACAATGTTCTAATACTCTTCTGGGTACCCCAGTCTGTTTTTTCTGTCAAGATGTCCTCTATATATTTGCTGCTGACAAAAATGTATTTTCTCCAAGTATGTCTTCATCTATCCAGACTATAAAATTTCAAGCTGTCTTTTAGCATCTGCTCATATTTAAGTGCTTGTCCTATTAAACTAGGGTTTTCATTATCTTTGTTTTCTCTTCCTTCCCCAAACACATTACTAATCTTTGTCAGTAAGCTACTTTCTCATTCTGTGGACAGTGGCGGGACTCAGCCTTTTCCTTTCCATCTATGCAGCATTGTTGTTGTCTGAGCTGTGATCATCATACACACAGTTTTCTAAGTATCCTTTTACCTGATTATCATAAATGCAGATTTATATGGCTCATATCCATCCTGAATATGACTGCAAATCTCATGTTCCATCACTTGAAAGATGTCGCTCCTTTTGTCCATCCCTCTGTTGATTCCCCTTCTTCAGTGATGTTAATTAGCCTCTACACTTCATAATTCTTTCACAGCAGTCCCTGCACTATCTGTCAGCTCTTACCTGGTAGCCAATTACCAGCATCTCACTTCTGCTGCTTAGGATGGCAGCTCTCATCATGTACTGGGTATTACATTTTACAAGTGTCTTTAAACAGGCATCTGAAGTGCTTTCTCCCATGTTGCTCCTTATAACTGGAGGTGATCTCTCCAAGCATCCACCAAGTTTCAGCAGTGTCCATCAAATGCATACTTAACTCAGTCTTCTGTTATGTTTGATGTCTTAACAAAAAAATTACGCGATTGTCTCTCAAGTTACAAATCACCTGAGGACAGCCTGTTTGTGCGTAGCAGTGCACTAGCCTATTCTCATCCCATGTGCTGATTCCAAATGCAAGTTGTTGCACCCATGGGATCTTTATTTGTGATTAAATTTGTACCTCTGTAGCAGTATCTCTGAAATTTTGAAAGTTTGCTTTGATTAGTTTTCAAAGACGGTGTAAAGTCTTAATTTGGTGTAAAATCTTAATTTGGTGTAAAATCTTTTCTGTAACTTTACCAAGCTACCTGGTATTAATAACCTATAACCTCATACCATTGACGTTGATAACAAAATTAGTATAAATAAGAGCAAAGGTATACAGTGATTCTACCCGTCAAAAAAAGGAAATTACATACTAGTGAAGAATGTAAAGAATTGGAGAAATAACTTCCTTCTTTTCTGAATATCCTAGAAGAAAATGCTGTTTTGTATTATTGAAGGCATAACCAGAAACACATTTTTCAGGGGCTCCTCCAGAAGAGTGTGAGCTGGGGACTCCCAGTATGTTCTGTTGTGGTTGGATTTAATGCCTTCATTATTGCTAATTCCAGGGATGCAAAACCAGAGAAAGCAACAAAGGTGATTTGAGGTTGACAAATGACTCTGTAATGAAAAATGTTAAGAGCTAAAAGCACCTAGTCTGGCAAAGACCTGACTAAGCTGAGAAATGCTATTTGTATGTAAATATCCAGATATTTAACCACAAAAGCTGCAGTGGCATTTAATATAGGAAGTGTGACTTTTTACAGATTTACCGAGGTGAAGTTAGGGGAAGATCAGGAAAAAATCATGCTTGTTTGATGAATTGGGCCTGTATCATAGGACGCAGGACCCAGGACCGCATCTTCTGGAGCTAGTAGTCCAGCCTCCTGCCTTGGGTACAACAATCTTGTATGATTTTTGTTGGGAAGTTTGGCAGGCTGTGATTTTAAATCCAGGAGAGCTGGTTGTTTGCTGACCCTTGTAGTCATTTTCAGAAGTCTGTTGCAGAATCTTATTTCTCGATACTTGTGAATCTTCACGTCTGTAATTCAAATGGTTTAGCTTAATTAGTAGCTGTTTTCTGATGGGAACAATCTGCCCCCTTTCTGCGTTCATTTGCTAAGGCTAAATAATTCTAGTTCCCTTACTCTTCTTTCATGATACAGCAGACTTCAGTTCATTTGCAGACTTGCTGCCCCTTGGATACTGGTCATCAGCATTGAACAAAATACTCCATTGAGGAAAGAGAGTATGAGTGACCTGTACACTAATGCTTTCATTACAGTTGAGATGCTGAGGAAGTATCTGAGTTGAAATACGAGGATTTTTTTTTTTCATGATAAAACGAATGGCTTACGGTAACCTTATAATACTGCTTCAGAACAGAAGAAATATTAGGTCCCTCACACAAAGAAATTATGCTGATCTTTTACTGTCTGCATGGTCTTTTACTGTTTAGTGGTGCATTTCATCCTTCCTTTTGGTACTCCAGCCCTCAGGGTGTCTTGATTTTTCTGTGATACTCCAATCTTCCTCAGAATTGATGCTATTAACTTTGTGTTTCAGAAAAATTCAGTCTAAAGAATCATAATTCCCAGTGTCCAAATTTGAAATAAAAACGTTAAACAAATGACAAAACTGATTACTGAGAAACTGTATCCTAATGTCACTCTACTGCTGTTTGTCCTCTGAATCCTGTTTATCCCAGAATTCATAACATGATCCCAATATTCTCAAGTATTACCAAAAATTTCCTTTCTCAAACTGTAAGAGGTGGTCTGTTGGATTGAAGGCCAGATTAGGTATATTTTAAATCTAAGTTTAATTTAACTCTTTTCTTGGCAAAGCAAGTACGCAAACTGTTGATGGACTTACATGAATCTTGACGAAGTGTTACACTGTAAACAAGCAAGCTTAAAAGCAGCAATCTTCAATAATCTATTCTTTGATACAGGGAGTATGTTTTTCAGAATAAGCAATTACATATTTAATATGGAAGTATTTAGCCGCAAAATAAACTCAGACTCATGCTCAGTTTCCTTTTTTCCCACTAATGAAATTACGCTGTCTGCATTTAGATTATTTTTGTCTACTTAATGTCAAGATCCTATCATTTTTATTTTTCTGAATTGTAACAGACAGTATGGTAGTTCAAATTTCTTTTTGTAGTGATAGGCTTACAGAAAAAAACTTACTTTTTCCCTTCTGCTTACAGAATTATCAAGCCAGCATTGATGATTTCAACAGAGTACTTCTAATAGATCCAAATGTTCTTGAAGCAAAAAAGGAACTAGAGGAGGTAACCAAACTGCTTAACGGTGACAGCAGCGCTGTAGCTGGCACCCAACAGAAGAAAAGGAAGAAAATACCCATACAAGAGGTATACCTGTTCATTTTTAAAAGCAGGCAGTACAGAAGCCACACACTTGAAGAAGTAATATTAAGGCTTTTGTTTTGTTATTTCTTAGCTCTACATTTTGGATGGGGGTAAGGTTGTATTTTTCATGTTATTTTAGGGACATATTGGATGATTCTTGCATATGATGTGCTCAGTGTCCGTTACATTCTACAGTAAAGCTTGGGCTGCTTTGCAGTGTATTCAGAATTGCAAAAAGTACATTTAGATGGTAGTAAACTTCAGGATGTGCTCCTTGTAAACAAAAGCTACTTAGACTTTGAAATACCTGTTTTAGAGTATGTGGCCGTCAAACCGCAGTTTTGCTTTTCAAGTCTGTGCTACTCAGGAAGCCTCTAGGGCTGTGCTGGCGAAGGGCCATCAGCAGGCGTGCTGGCTGTTCTTGTGCTGCTAGAAAAGGTCCTGGTCTGAAGAAGAAATTGTGCCATAAAGAATAAGAATATGGGTAAAAGGTCTGTAGGATCTTATAAAATAAATACGTGATGTAATTTTATGTACTGGATCAAAATGTTAGCCTTGCAGAGTTCTGGGTAGAATTAGCTGATGAAAGGATTTTCTTAGTCATCTGACATTTTTGGATCATAGCTTTGCGGTTCCTTTTAAGAATGTGGGGTTTTTTCCCTTTTCATTTCAAAATTTGTAGTTAAAATACATAGTTACCAGTCTGTACAGTGATACTGTAATTTGATAATGTAAATTCAAAATGGTCTCATGATGGAAATTGCAGTTACTAATGTAAAAACAATTGTTTTGTTGAAATACTTCGCATTGTCACGAGTTCATGGGGTTTTATGTAACTGGGATAAGCTAGGCATAGAGTCAGGTAAGCTCTGAGCTGTGCCAGACAAAGGGACCTGGAGAGTGTTTAGAGGAGGTTTGGGAAGTGACTGCGTTGTTCAGAGACCAGCTACCTACACTACTGGCAGTGGTGATTTTCCCTGGGGTGGGGCAGGAAGCAGTTGTGTTTGCTATCCTAATTACAGCTGCCCCCTTACAGAGCTGTCCTGGTCCTATCTGCTGTAGTACCAGGTAGTTCCATGAAAACCAATTGCAAAGAAAAGTAAGGAAAATTTGAAACTGGGCTTTATCATTATTACTCCATTTTTATCAAGCTATAGTTATATAAAAGACAGTCAAGATTTCTCTCTTGATACTAAGGATTGTTGAAAAATGGAACAAAATGTCTATCAGCCCAATGCAGTAATTTCCAGCAATGACTTATTTGGATCCCCTGTGCTACACAATACAGAATCTTTCAGACTTTGCAGAAGACTTGGCATCCTTTGAAGAGACCCCATTCAATGAATTTTAGTCAGTTTATACTAATTCAACAACTGTTGATAGCTTGAAATAGATTTCAGCAAATGTAGTTGAACCCGTGGTTCATTTTCTAGCCACTGATCCACGAAACGTGATGAAGGCTGCAAACTCAGAAGTGGGTATTGCAGCAGTTAGACCGTTCTGAGCTTTCTCCTTCCACAGTGAGACTCCAGCCAGCACCTTGATGGAGCTGCCAAGTACTTACACTGTTCTGAAGGCACAGCAGTGAAATGAAACACGGGTATCTGGTGACTTGAGTTCAGGTCTGCTTGTCTTCTGCAACTTCAAATTTAGTATATGTATACAGTCCTCCTTCGCTTTCTCCCAGTGGTCTTCAGTTGTCCTACTCTGGAGTTCCAAGCAGTGAAAGGAAATGTAAAATAAGCACTTTTGACTACAAACATTTTAAAATTAATTAGAGAGGTACTATTCTGGGGGGAAGTAGGACATAAAAGAACATCGGTGTCTTTCTTTTACGAGGAGTAAAATGCTAGCTTTAATTTAGTGACATTATTGATGGAAATATGCATGCAGTTTATAAACCTTACCGTTATCTATATGTCCACATTCAAATGATTTGTTGACATTTTCTTTGTGAAGGTGGCTGATGAACAGGAAGAGAGACAGTTTGGTGCTTCTGAAGATGTTCTGACTGATGATATTACTTGTAAGAAAGCAGTTCAAGAAAGTGTGCCATGGAAGACCTCTGAGAAACTGCGTGTTTCTGAACCATCTAATGCTTACGACTTTGGCCAGATTATAAATGCAGTGAATACCAATAAGGATAAAGCTGCTTGTGCCGATCTTTTAACAATCATTGATCCAAAAAAAATGCCAGTGCTGCTAAGTAACAAACTTGAAGGAGAAATCTTCTTGATTTTTATCCAGTCGTTGGAACATTACATAGTTGGAAAAGATCCTGGCCTTGTGTACCAGCACCTTTTCTATTTGAGCAAAGCAGAGAGATTTAAGGTAAGAATCTAGACTGAATATGTACTTAAGTTGCAGAGAATCCTAAAGGAAATATTTTTATCTTAAATGGAGATTATCTGTCAAATACTGTAATTTTTCAATTACCATGTGCTAATTATAAAATAATCTTTTTTTTCAGGTGGTGCTGGCCCTTCTTAGCAAAAACGAAAAAGAACAAGTTCAGCAACTGTTTGACTTACTTTCAGAAAACCAGAATACTCACTACTCTTTGGAAGATCTTGAGAGCCTTAAAAAGGTTTACGAACTTTAAGAAGTTAAAATGTTGGTTGCACGCATGTAAGGTGGATCTATAAACTCCTCAGACTTGCATGGGTTGAAGTGTGTCTTCACCTGGACTGTTTGAATTCTGTTTTGTTTCGACAGCATATGCACATTTAAAACTTGCTGCTCTTTTTATTTTTCTTGTAGTTGTATACATTTTTAATCTCTAGAATTTAACGTATGTCTTTGTGTTCAGTATTGAGTTTATTTGGCATACTGATTTTATTTACACTGTGTTAATTATATAAAATATATTTTACATTATAATGTGAAAATGTTGACGGTACCGTAGATAATATACTTTTAGTCACCTGTTATTTTGTGACCTGCATGTTCTTGTGATAAAGAATTGTCTTCAAGACAAAGGGGTCAGTTGGCAGTAGCTTTGCTAAAATGAGTTTACAAAAAGTATTAACATTTTTCAGATAAACTACGCTAGGCCATCGGTTTCTTCACTATGCTGGTCTATACAAAACAGATTTAAATATTTTTGGTGCAGTACAGCTTAGCAGCAAAGGTGACTGAATGATATATTAGCTTGTCATGGAACACTTTGAATCAAAAGAATTCTTAATTAAATGGGTATATTTTTAAAACTATTAACAAAGGAGTAATTTTAATGCACCGAGAATTTAATGGTGTGTGCGGAAGGACTGCTGGTTAGCCTGGCTTTTGATGTGACACTGGTAAACGGGAGAACAAGTGGCTGCACTTTGCAATAAAAATATTCAACTCTGAGTTTTGTGGTCAGATTAGTTAAAACACGAGGATAATTTCCGTTTACAGACTTATTTATAAAGCTAAAAGTAAAACCAGTTTGTGGACCAGTATGATTTTTTTTTTTTTCCAGGCAGTACTTATGTTTTTACATTGGATTCTGACAAAGCTCCTTTTTTCAAGATGAAGCTTTAAAATTTCTCAAATACCCCAATGCCTTCTTTGCACATGTGATATATCAATATATATATTATAAACTCACTAGCACTGCAGAAATATAATTTAAAATACTGTTCTAATGAAATTTTTTCTCAGGTGTACACTAATTAAAATAAAGTTGTTTTTCTTGAAAAGTACAATTATGGATTCTCTTTTCTGGTTCTACACTCTGTAGGCTTATAATTCTAACATGAGGATTATGAATTTTGTCTTGGAGTGCCAAGAACGAGGCTCTGAATTCCTGAAGGACTGTCTGGACAACCAGTGGGGTTTTTCTTTTTCAGTGTCCTCGTCCTGTGAGGTTGGCACGTGTTCAAGAGAGATCTGTCGCTCATCTCATCTGTACGTAGCCCAATTGTACCTAACCAGCAGAGTCCCAATTCCACTCTTCAGTCGTGGGAGCAAGGTATTCACCTTCAGTAATTGCTCTGTTGCTGGTGTCAATCTTTTTATTTTAGTTTAGTATGTTCAGGGAAGATTCATTGTATATGTGCAGCTTACTGACATGGTTTAGAAAACTTGATGGATTTTCATTTGGTAGAGTTCAGAGTGTGTTTAATAACGGTAAGTGGGAGGACTGTATTAATACATGGATTAGGAAAATGTTCTTTTGCTAAAAGAAAGCTTAAAAACCATTTATATAATTTTAAAATAGTCTTAGGTGCTTGAAAACTGTAGTTGAGTAAAAGCCAATGTCAAAAGGCTTCAAAGCCAAGGCCACCAGACTTCAAAACCTGCCCCTTTTGGGGGGCAGCATCGGACCACTGAAAGGCATTTTGGGTGGAAGGGAACACCTTCAGGTGCTGAGTTCCTAAAGCTTCTCCTGTGGCAGGTAAGGGTTGCCTACACGTCTCTCCTGGCTTCATCTGGGGAATCTCCTCAGGGCCAGAGGAAGAAAGCTGCAGCTGTAAAGAGTTGTGGTGTAACAGCAAATGCCGGATCACCTGTCAAAGCTCATGGCCTTGAGCAGGCAACGGGGACTGGCCTGAGCACAGAGGAGGCCAGAGCAGCATCCACAGGCCTTCAAGTATTGCACTTGAGGAGCAGCCACTGACAAAAAGCATCTCCTCATTTGCTCTGAAAGCAGTTTTCTAAAAACTTACCCAAAAGTGAACAGAAAAACTTACTTACCTATATTTCAACATGTTAGCTCTTCATGTGGCATATAAAATTAAAAGTTGTTTCTGAGTGACTGAAAAAACCGGTAAACTTTCCTTACAAGAGAAAATCCTATTTCCAATTTCCTGCACAGCAAAAAAAGAACTTCCACCTTCCTGAGAGATTGGGTTTAAGCTCAGATACAGGTCTGTCACCTCCCTGCTCCCTGCTGCAGGCACTAGACTGACCTGCTCCAGCTTGATGTGCTTCAGTCGTTTCCCTGGTGCACTGGATAAAGCCAAGTCCCACATTTTCAACGCTCGAGACATCAGCAATAACTTCTTTGCTAGTGCCTGAGACAGGCTCAAGACCGAACCGAAAAGAAAAGCCAGAGGGGAGGTTCACCTTCTGCTGTATGGCACAGAGCAAGTAACATCCAGCTTAAGATGACTAATGGAAGGCGGTTGTATGAGACTGCACAGAAATGTCACTTACTCAGAGGTTTAGAAATAGGAAGCCTTGAAGGACATTCACCAGTTGGGCTGGGTGCAGGGACAGAAGCGTGACTGACGGCCCACCACGTTTACTCCATTCTCCAGCCCCTGCCGACAGAATCAGTTAAACACTTCAGTTCATGACTCTAACAGACATTTCTATACAGGCCTGAAAAATCACATCAGAGTTCACAAATCAGCATTGTAAGACAACAAAAGGCAAATCACAGAATTGCCTAGATTGGAAAAGACCTTTAAGATCATCCAGTCCAATCATGAACCTAACTTTGACACCTGTGTGTCTTTTAAATATCTCCAGGGATGGGGACTCCACCACTGCCCTGAGAAACCCGTTCCAATGCCTGATAACCCTTTCAGTAAAGAAATTCTTTCTAATACCCAATCTAAGCTTCCTTTGGCATAATTCATGGACAACGTGCCCTATCACTTGTTACTTGGTTGAACAGACCAATCCCCAAATGCTTCCCTCAGTTAATGCTGATCTTAATTCAATACATTTGCTCTTCAGTAACGATGTATGTTTAAAAGTGTTCAGACTGGACGAAAAAACCCACCCCAATCAGGAACAGAGCACAGAAAGGACCTGTTAACACTGACCTCCCTACAGAATATAAAATTTGCATTCGCTTCCAATTCAGAGTGCCCGACGACATGGCAGAAACTGCCTGTATGCCCTGCTGCTGTTTCTAGGGTACAGCCTTCCGCTTGCCCCATTTCTTATTCTCCCTCAGCATCTGCCATTGGTAACAGGATAAATAACGCTCTAATTGTAGCTTCAGAGCTGACCCAGCATAACTGTTACCCTCTCGTTATTCACTCTGATATAAATACAGCTTACATACGGGTTTAGGGTGAGGCAGGTCCAGCCGGGCCTTCTGTGATGCACCCCAATCAGTTTTAGTTCCCTTCCCGAGCCTGCCATGATGCAGGTGAGAAAATGAGCGGGATCAACAGGCGGTTCAGCCACGCAAAAAATACTGTTACCCAGAAACTCTACCAGTGTGCGGTGCTTCAGAAGGAGCTTCATAGAGGCTCTGTCAGTTGAGAAGAGCATCCCTTTAGATGGAGAAAGAGTCTGAGTTTAGCTCTGCAAGGGGACTGCAGCCTGTCCACTTGTCCCAAGACGGCGCAATGTTCTTTAAATGTAACGTGCCTGTGCCAGAGCCGCAGCCTCTCAGGAAACCATTTCCCGTCCTGCCTGCCACCCGGGCAGCTCAGATTTCTTTTCATCTTACAGAACAGCAATCTGGTTGAAGTCTTGTACAAAATGCAACTAACTTTAGATCTCATATTTCAAAGTATCAGAGCACTCAACTTCCAAAGCGCACCTAACAAAAGAAAAATGTTTAAAGGCAATGGGAGACGACAGCAGTCAGCACCTTCCAGGGGAAAAACTGCTCCTCCTGGGAACACAGACGTTGTTATAAGGCTAATACCAGCACGCTAAACAAGGGACCACTAGAAGTCAGTATTTAGACATTTATTTCAGATATGCAGTTTACACGCATATTACTGAGCAAAACTGAACTGCAAATATACAAATACTGTAACAAGCATTACCAAATAACCTAACTGGCACTAGTGTTATAAGCGTATTACTGAAACTCGTGAGGATAAGTCATGGAAGAGGACTGCAG
Organism: Coracias cyanogaster; assembly: GCA_033124195.1. Lineage (NCBI taxonomy): Eukaryota > Metazoa > Chordata > Aves > Coraciiformes > Coraciidae > Coracias > Coracias cyanogaster. The sequence goes on along the minus strand of JAVSBS010029064.1, from coordinate 24,223 downwards.
CTCATGGCGTTTTCTTTTTATCCAACCAAACTTCCAGTAGCACCATAAAGGCCATACATGAAACACAAGACGGAACATCATTAACCGTTATTCTTATATTCACAATTTTTTTTTTTTTTTTCATTTTAGTGAATGATTTAGCAAAAAAAATTGTAACAGTGCAGGCGCTTTGGCCAACTTCAGCTTGTGCCCAGCTGTACATCTTCTCTATGCAAAAGAAAAAGAAAAAGCCAGCGTATTTGGAACCCATCTCTGCACTTGGGCAGTCACCGCGCTGCGCTTTGATTCTGGGACTGAAGATATGCATGTCTGGCAAAGAGATGTCATGTCCACTAAAGCCTGAGTGAGTCTTTGGTAGGCTAATACTTCGTCATTATTATACATTTATCTACCACAGTCATTATACTCCCTAGAATTTTCTTCTGTGATCCAAGGTGGCCAGAGAGGACATTCTGGAAAACATTACAGTAAAATCCTCAAACGACCAGGCACTTCACACCCAGTCTTTCCCAAAGGCACCAAGAATTGATGGGGCACCATTTTCCCCCTAATGACAGGTGACTGCATCTGCTTTTCTACAATTCTTATAAATCACTGGATTGTTATTTTACAATTTTTATACACTCTAGAGTAGCTGTATCTGCTGCATGATTGGTTGCATGAATAAATAAGTAACCCCACTGTTCTTCACAGGTGACGCTTCCATTCCACCATATATGAAGTACCACTTCCTTCCATTTCAAAATTATGTAAAATGCCATAACCTTGCTCAAGGTGTACACACGTACAAACACTTCTGACACAGGCTACATCCATCTGAAGATATGCGGTTCACTCTACATGCATTCTAAATACAGTGCGTCCAGTTATGAAACAAAATTATCATTACAAATATTCACTGTTGAAATATGTTTGTATGGGTCTCTGCAAAACTTTTGCTTCCCTTCAATAGAGTTCACGCAGGAACAGTTTGAAGTCACTAATGCTCAGCTAACACCCATTTATCCCAAACCCCATATTTTGCAAGTGAACAGTGCAGGACATATTATTCATTTCAGCATTTAACATATTAAGAATTGACCAATTTTTATCTAAATACAACAAGTATATGCTTTCAAGCAAAGTTGTGCCAAAAATACAAAACACGGACGTATTTTTACTGCTGTAATGCACTTGGTTAAAGCCTTCATGTCTCTTCACACAGGTCCAAGATACATAAGAAGGATTTTGCCTTATCGGACAAGTATATATAAAATGCAGTTGTATCAAATCCTTGCTTCTGCCGGTCACCTGAAACTTACTGAAGTCGCATATAATTCAAACAGCTTCCAGACAAGGTTCTTTAGTGGTAAATTTATTTTTGCAGCACTTACAGGCTTAGATTTCAGTCTGAATAGCAGTGCTTAATTCCACGGCATGTTGTGAATGGTTGTTGTTTGTTTCTTTCAGCGTTTCCCCAACACCTAAATCTGTATCTGCTGAAGATCCATTATTAACGCTTTCCTCAGCAATGTGACTCAGCTGTGGAACATCAGTGCTTGGGGCTGCTGGAACAGGCACAGGGATTCCGCTTGGCTGCGGAGAGTTTTCCAAGCGATCATTTTCCACCTCTGGGAGAACACTGACGGTGGCAAAGCGAGTATGATAGTCGCTGGAACCGTGGCTACAGGAAGTTTTCATACTTTCCATATCTGAGCAACTAAACTCAGAAAAATGACTGGAGTGAGAATCCGCTACGGATGGAATACTATCACTAAGAGAGGGAGAGTCAAATTCACTGGAGTTTGTGCTTTGTTGTTCCAACAGCTGAGCATCCATGTCCTCTCTTGTCTCGTTTATCTTCATGCTGCTCTTCTTCCTCAGTTTACCTTTACATTTTTTTCCTGCTGTTGTTTCTTTGGACCACTTGGTGGCACTGGATTTACTTTCTGGCAAGCAGGCAGATGAACAGCCGGCATGACTACGCCCCGCGGCACTGCCGTCATCAACGCTACTGCTTCCGCTGTTGTGTCTGAATTTGGCTGGCTTTGATTCAATGTCCACTTGTACTTCCATACTGTTGCCTTCCCTAGAACAAGAAGGAATCCCTGAGTTTAAGTGGTCACCCAAGACAAGCCAGCTAACAGAGCAAAACAAACTCTTGCTGCTTTCTAAAATATATAGCAAAGGAACCTTAACTTGTTTTACAGAAGTTAAATGTTTAAAATAAACAGGGCAAAGAAAAACAGTCTGAAAGACAAAACACTTTGAGCTACAGTCATGCTGTTCCTCGTTGGCAACAAACTTGGCAAAAGTAAGCAGTCACATGTAATTCAATCACATCGTAACAAAATTTGCAGTTTCAAAGCATAATCCTTAAAGCAGAACAGCTGAGGCATGCTCAGAATACCCTTCAATAAGCAAGGCTTAGTAATCTTCTCTTTTCAGCACGTTTCTCTTACCTGTCCAAAGGGATGTAGGAGTTCAGGATGGATCCTGCCATCGCTTTGGTACTGGCATTGTCGCTGACTGTTCCCAAGCTCACTGTGCCAGATTCTCCACTCAGACTGTATCGTTCCTTCTGTACATCTGCTTGCACTTCCAGTCTGGGAGAGAGAGAAAAAAAAAATCTGAATCTACTGCTACTACAGTCAAAGCACACTTGTTGAAAAATGTGTAACCTTGCATTAGTTATTAGTTACCTCAGTACAGATGAGCATATTTACCCTACTAAAACAGATTCTGTCTTCCCATGTCAAAAATGACTGTTTGTTTATTAAGAAACCCAAACAAAAACACTCCAAAGCAAAACCAGACTAGGTTCCCAACAAAGGAAAGTGCTGGGTGTTAACCAGAGGATTCTTTCCTCTCGGAGATGTACAAGGACAACTTCCAGGCTGATCTACAATTCTTTTGCAGTTAGCGTACCGTACTCTAAAAATGGAAAACACAAATCAGAAGGGGACATAAGTTCAAGACCTGGTAGTTCAATGTTTCTCCAGCTGCAAAATTATTACTAATCAAGTACCAGGCAGAGAGCTGCGTTCTGTACTCTGCTTTACACTGTACTGTTATCAGCTGCAACAGGAATAATAGAAACCCAAGCAATCTTCAGCTGTGCTGAGCAGATAAGCCAGAAATCAAATTATTAAAAAGCTTTTTTCCAGAGACCTTGTTTATCTATGCTCTGATAAGGAACGGGAATATGTTTTTTGTTTTGTTTTCCACTCTCAACTCTTTCAAGAGGACAGATATACCTCTGTCATCAGTCACAGCTTGAAACACCTGCCTGGCCCAGCATAAGGGAGCCCTTGATGCTATTCTGCACTCACTCTATATAGCCTGGACTTCCAAATTACTCAAGAAAATGAGCAGTGTTAGCACCTGATTTAAGGAGAAATTCCATCCTGAACCCTAGATGTTACCAATCCTTTCCAGACACTCTTTCTTTTCAGGGTGCAGGACAGCCAGCCAACAGGAAGGCCCCAATCCACAGCAGGCAGTAAGCAAATAAGAGACAAGAAGTTGCCGGCTTGGCAAAGCCAAGTGCCCAGCTGCCCTCCCTCCTGCCTAAGTCCATTTTGAATCCACTCTCCACCCAGGTGTTCTGAAAGCACAGCCTGGTACTTGTAAACTACTGGACAAGTCGGCAGTCCTGACTTTGAGGTGAGATGCACCAGAGCACACAACTGTGTTAGACATGAGGCGCCTTCCTCCAGCTCCTGGTTAGAGGCTGCTCTCCTGGGAAGAAGGAGAACAAGATTTCAGGCCTCACTCACCCTGAAAAAAAATTCACTCTTGAGGACTGGGGCATGGCAGGATCTCTCAGAAATCAACAGGTTTGTCAGACATGAGCTGTCTCTGTCTCCCAGAGACAGTTCCTTTTAATAGGAACCACTTTTAAAAAATGAAAAGCAAATAACCTCGTAATACCCACTTTGGCTTACATGTAGAGCAGGATACCGTACGGCAGCAAGTGCGTCGCTTACCTGTTAAAGCAGTTAACCATTGCACTTCCTGAGAGACTCCCTGTTATACTAGCCCCTGCCAGGGCCATGGTACTGGCGGTTTCACTGAGGTTGTCTCGAATGGCTCCTATTCTATCCATGTGGCTACCACTTGCACTCAAGCTGCCGGTCAGTCCTCCAACACTTCCTTCACCTATGCTCGGGTTATGACGTGCCTCTGCTACTGAAGTGGTATCTAGACAGAAATAAAAAGGGTTTGTCAGTTATGGAAGTAGAACTTTGTACTTTCTAGAATGTGACCACGAAAACCATTCCTGAAATTATACTGAGAAAAAGGATTTATAAAACATACTGTCACAAAAGGCTAACTTCGTCAAAAAGGAGAGACCTTTCTTGGAGTTGCTACGATTAAGTTATACCTCACACTACATACTTAAGATGCTGAAGAGTTAACCACAGACAGGACAGTTAACATGGAGTGAAGGAATGCAAGAGACCATATCACAAAGGATATTGCCATGTAATTAAAAAATAAAGCATCAGATCAGCATTTAGTTCCACCTATTATAGATAAAATTAATTTTATCTAAAAACTTTTACCTATGGAAAAGACTTGAGTGTGGCTTTCATCAATGTGGCCGAGAAAAAGCTTTAATGCTTTCAATGCTATTACAGCACAGCATAAAATGAACAGAGAGAAGCTACCCTCATCTGAGGGGTGGTCTTCAGCAACAAGCAGCAGTAGTCCTAACTGAAAATACGTACGCTAGTATCTAAGGCCACCAAATAAAAATCACAAAGTCCGTATTTGTGGAAAATGAAACAGTATTTTCTTACCTACAGCTGCATTTGTCCCACCAACATTTATATCATTTTCATCATCAAATTCTATTCTGACGCCTTTCCCATTGCCTGCGGACACACCACAGCCTCCACTTCGGCACAGGGAAATTGGAACAACTCCATATACATAAGCCAGCATAATAGGAACACCAATACCTACAGAGGAACGTACGGTCTTTCATTAAATGTGACTTATATTGTAGAGCCTTTCACAAAAGCTATTTCACTTTCCATGATTACTTAATATTTCGCACTTGAAAGAAACCAGGAGGGAGCAAAATTAAGAAATATTGGTAAATCACTGAGGTGAAATGACAAGAAAGTCTTTTCAGCACGTAGAATGTCCTCTCTCAGCACTGGTAGGCAGAAGGGCTTAATGCTCAATGAATTAATACTTCCAATATGCCCATAACGTCTTTTACAAACAAAATAAAACTACTTTCAAGCTTCATGTAAGCTCCACTGGGGATGGTAATAATGTTCCACCTGAAGAGCAGAAATAGCAGGGATCTATTTCAAGTGTTACTCCACTAAAAATGTTAATACCTCTAATTATTTAATAGGGAGGTTGATTTTACATCCACTGAAGTAAGACAGGACTTTGCTATCAATTTAATAAACGTAACATTATTACTACTATGGGACCTTTCATACTTATTGGATCACACTGATTCAATTTAAAAATTTTAATTATACAAGTTTTCCTTAGAAGTAAACAATTCTGCGAAGTAGGGTGGCAGGAGCTAAGGGCACAGTGAAAGGAACTGTGGGCTAAAGCATAGGCAGATATGCACACAGATCCATCCCAACACTTCTGGCGGACTGTAAAAGTTACTCTGTCGGTATGTGAATGAAACTGTTATGGCTTTGCTGACTGAAGTACACAGAAGATACAGAAAATCAGCAGACTGAAAAATGACAAGCTGGCACTTTCTGAAAAAGCCAGGACAGAGGCAGACCCAACGCAAAGGCTCCTCAGTCTACTGTAAAAAAAAAAAGTTGCAGTTATAGGAAGTCTCTTTCATTAGAAATTCCCCAGCATTCAAGGAGGTTGATCACTGGCACAGGTTGCCCAGAGAGGTGGTGGAGGCCCCATCCCTGGAGACATTCAAGGTCAGGCTTGATGGGGCTCTGAGCAACCTGACCTAGTTAGGGATGTCCCTGCTTATGGTAGGGGGCTTGGACTAGATGGTCTTTAGAGGTCCCTTCCAACCCAATACACTCCATGATTCTATGAAATCCATATTCTCAAGTCATTACTTTGTAAGTCACATAGTGCCCTCAGACTGGAGGCCATGTGCTAATGGCAACGGAGTAATAGCAAAAAATTCCACAAAATAAAACTCAACCACTTTTCCTAAAAAAAAACAAGCTTTGTGTCTGGTCACGAATAAGAAACAGCTCCAAAGAATGAAGCGAAGCAGACCTATACAAGACCATCTGTGAGACTCTGTATTCCACTACCTGTTTAGCAGGGATCTGACACCACAGCTACACGAGAGCAACGCAGCGCAGACAGACACCTCACGCAGTACAAGGACCAGCACATCTCCATTTGCACAGTGGTCTACCGTTGCTGACAAGCAGTTTAAAGCCACAGCTTCACGGCCAATTTGAATCACCACTTGCTAAAAATGTGGCCGTGTCTTCATGAGGCCACCTATTCCTCCCTGGGCATCACTCTGGCACAAGGGGGAACTCCACAGACACAACTGCATGACGAATTGGATCAGGGGACTGATCCAGCTTAAAATGAAAGGGTGGGTCTTAACGGGAATCAGTTCTCCACGGCAGCTTACTGTTGCGACTGTAAAGACGCCTGTGCTGCGACAAAGGAGAAGTAAGGCAATACTGAGCACTCCTTCCAAAAAAAAAAAAAAAAAAAAAAATCAGGGTTTGTTTACAGTGATCTTGAAATTACATGGTAAGAGGGGACAAGTATTTCGTAATGTACAGCCAGCTTTTCCACAAGTGCAATCCTCAACAATCCCTATGAGAAAGAATGTGATAGAATTCAAACTCCCAGAGCACAACAAATAGTTTGTCAACTACTGTCATGTTAAACGTAAAAGACTATTTTTCTTCTGTGTTGAGAAAAATTATTCAAATATGACAAGACTCTGTGCTGATAGGTTTTTTTTTGGTCAGTCATTTTAAAAAAGCTTTAAATACTTCAGTTTTAAAAACCAGATATGACAATATGGGAACTTCAATGTGCAAGATAAAAATTGCAATTTTTCATTTTCATGCAGCATTTCCTGAAGTACTATATTCTCCATTCTGTCCCAATAAATGTATAACCTCGGACTCCTCACTGTCTCAGTTCCTCCACCCAAGAAAGGCAGCTACGGGACTTCCCAGCTGTTTTACTCACGAGTGCTTAAAGAGTGCTGGTTGCAAGGTGCTAGCAATACACAAAGTAGTACTGTGTGCTTACCTACAGTTACTGCAGCTACAACTGGAGAAACAATCACAGATAAGGTTACACCACCTGCGATGGCCAAGTTCCGCTTGTGCTTTGAAATGTCTTTGCCTTCATATCGATTGTGAATCTTGAGAGAAGAAAAGAAGAAAGTGTTTTTGGAGTATTATTGTCATCAGTTAATACATTGCTACAAGGATGGAAGAACTGACGTACAATTTGGAAGCTGTACCCTGCTCTCTTCCAGAGAGGCTATATTCTATGTCAAAATTTATTCCTTATCTCAAAGAAAGAAAACTTACACGTTTGTTAATTTTAGGCAACATCTTAAAAGTCAGAAGTCTTCCTACCCAGCAACAAAGCCTTTACTCAGCCTCAGGTTGGAAGAGCTAAATAACTAACAGCTTTTTTGTTTAATCATTAGACTAGCTTACATGGTTGGGAAGAGTAGACAATTTTCAGGATCAAATAATTACTACATCTGATCAAATGGATACTTCTTAGTCCCAGCCTGAACAATACAGAATGAAGCTTTCACAGATAATCACATCTATGGAAACAGAGGTTGACATAAAGCCATCAAAGTAAAGCAGCCTTCACCAAACAGCCTCAGAGGACAGGTGAGCAACAACTCCATTGCTCTGACACCCTCTCAGCACTAGCTGTTGAGACAGGAAATATTTTAGCAAACCTGGGTCTTAGCTGTGCCTCTACCTACCAAGGAATCTGCTAACCCAAACCCTTACTGATGCTTCAAATCTGCAATAACTCTAAAATGTGACTACCTCAAACTCATCTGCTGCAAATCCTAAGTGAACATGAAAGGCTCCAGAGATCACTGTTTTACAGAGTTCCTTACTTCTTCTGTGTTTCATTTTCTCTCTCTGGGAATATGGCTTTTCAGGGATATGCACTTCATATGTCATCATTCTTCGTTAAGACATAATTACAAAGGAACAAGAGGTTGCTGCCTTAATGGTTATCATAAGGCTAAGTTAATCCTCACTACATCTAAGGAGGAACACAAAAGAGTACTGACATGATAATCACAATATTTTTTCTATCAACATGCTACTGAAAAAAAGAATGATAAAAAAATGAGCCGCAAGTTTTATTAAATGTCATGCTTTCTGAATTATCTCAATTAGAGATTTGATAGGGTAGTTCTTATTTTGGAATAAACTAAGTATTTGTATTTGTTCAGGCACGACAGACAAGGAAAGGGCAGAGAAGACTTTGTACTCTGTATAATGAGGATGCATTTACTTGCTCTGAGGGAAGAGCAACATGGAGTGAGGGAGAACTTGCATGTGGAACATACCTATGGATTACAAAGGAAAAATAGAAAGTGAACACTCTAATGTGTAAGAATCACAGTCTCAGGAAGATCGGGTTTCATGGGGCTCTATGCAATAAGCAGGATCATCTCAGGCAGTGGATTTTACCGTTGTGGGCAATTTTAACTACCAAAACAAAAGGCAAACAAACAACAAAGGTATGTATAAAGGCTACTGGATTCCTTAAAGCAACAAAAAGAATGGAAGGGAGCGGTTACGAACACGAAACAGATTGAAAACATCAAGATAGAAGGTTACATTGGTAGGAATTACTATGAAATAAAAAGACTCCAGAATACTGAGTAATGAATAAAGAATATCCAAGTAAAAATACTGGGCCAGAAGAAGAGAGATTCTGAAAACTGCAGAAAACTGGTTGGTTACAAGACTTGTATCTATAAAAACAGAGGACCGGCAATTCCTTAAGCACAAGCACAAACTCTTCCAACGCAAAAGACTTACAGGATATTGTAAAAGAACAACGAAGCTTCTTTTACTGAAGCAGCAGCATTATTAAGAAAATAGAAAGTAGGTCAGATTACTATGAATGGGTATAAAGGAACAGCATGAGGGTGACAGGACAAAAATCAGAAAGGTTAAAATAAAAGAGACAAAAAGCAAGGGACATCAAAGTCAATGAGAAATTATTCTACCAGTACACTACTAGTATGAGGAAGACCAAAATGGACTAGTTTGCTATTTTTAAAAAAGGAAACAGCCAGCAGATGAAACTGGAGGCCTGTTCAATTTCTTTCTCTTTAGTTGTCACTAAAGATCAACTGTGAGCCAGGTGACTGGTGACAAAGGAGTAAGATCTATAGGAAAACAGCAGGTTGAAGCATAAGCACATGAGCTGATCTGAAAAATCTCAGCAGGCCAAATTTCAAAGACACTAATAATAATTTTTGAAAATTATTATTCACAGAAGTTATCTAAAAAAATTAAATCAGGAAAACTGGTAAAAGTCAAACTGCTGTGATAATCTTGCAATGCATTAAGGTGTGAACTAAGAAACAGGGGAATTAAAGACCAATGAACTGAGCTAATTTCCTGAAAACTGGGAACTTGTAGACACCAAAGCAAATGCAGGAAAGAAGCCACAGTGATTTTTTTTTTTATTTCAAGTAGAAATCACATAAATTCAATTTTCTTCTGTGACAAGATAACTTGCCTTGAGAATGGGGAGAAGCAGATGTTAGGCACTGACTTGAACAAAATTTTGAGTGTCATACAAGAAAACATCAAACAGATTGTAATGGTCCAAACTGGAAAATGGACTAGAGAAAACTACTATTAGCTTCATATCAAACTGATAGAAAACATCCAAGTTGACAACAGGTTATTTATTTTACTCTCCAAATTAAAACTCTTCATTCTATACTTTTCCAAGACATGTGCCCTGGACTCAAGAGTATTCAACATTTTCATTAACATGGAAGATGGAAGGAGAAGAACGTGTGTGTTGAATTTCAGGTCAATACAATCTGGCAAGGCACCAAGAATGCCAGAACTCACACTAGTCTTGAGAAGTTGAAAAAAACCGGCCTGAAATGACTGATGTAGCACAATGGTAATGAGTTCAAGACTTCCCTTAGGAAGATACTAAGTGCCTAAAATACCAGTATGGTGAGGAAGTGTATGTGTTTTAGCGTACACAAGGAAAAGAGCATGCTGTTGAGAAAAAGATAACTGGCAGGTGTATGCACAGATCACCCTTTCACTTAACTCAGCAGCAGTAATGCTTCGGCTTCACTGCTGTATTCAAACTGGACAAAAACAAAGATGGTATGAACAACTGGAAGGAAAACTGGAAGAGAACATGAGAATCAGAGGTCTAAAAATGCAGTTTGTCAGGAAAAACTGAAACTGTTCGGTTTAGAAATAAGAATGAAAGTAGACTTAAAAATCATCAAATATGTAATGGATATTGCACAGCAAAAGGATTGTTTATGTCAGCTGAAGACAGAGCCCCAAGAACTCAGTGTAGGAAGAGAATTTACATTGAAGTTAGAAAAATCAAGTTTACTAAGAAAATTAGGCTTGGAGATTGTGTGGAATCTCATCAGATGTTTTGAAGAAAAGTGCAAATGTGACAGGAGTTACAGAAAAATGACCACTAAGCAATGGGGTACAATGGCAATTCTCATGATTGCCCTCACAGACTTTACCCCTAATACGTGAAAGGTGCACACTGATGAGGACCTATCCCAAAAATCTAGCAAGAAAGCAGAACATGCAATATTAATGCAGGTAACTGCTGCTTTTGTCCTCTTATCATATATAAGGTTCCAACAAACATATGGGACTAAGGCAAAACAGAATAGAAGGGTCAAAAAACTGTAGCAGAAAGTAGAAGTCCTTGCTTGAAAGAGAAAGACAAAAAGTGGTACAGTGGGAGAGCTGCATCTCTGGACTTTTTGTTTAGCAACAACAGCTCAAGTGAGACAGAACCATCCTACCATGATACATGTACAATTATGTGAGAATCCATGCAGATAAAAGCAGAAATAAACATATCTTCTGATTATGCCATCCAGGACAGGTAACTGAACACTTAGCACTTGAGGAACCAAGCCATCCTTTCAAAAAGTCCATTTTCAACATATTTTGATAACTTACTACTTTACCCTGAATTATGAATAGAAGATGTAATTATATTTTGTTTTCCTTGCAATTCATCGTTTACTTTATAATAAAAGCTACTGGCTGTATTTTTGAATAGAAATACATCAACTGCCTTCTAATTAACAGGGCCATTTCTAGCCAATTCCACAAACAGTAAAATGAAGCCAGATGCTGTCTAGCCACCTGCACTGAACGTTGCTCCACACTGAACTGGCCCAAGGCAATTAACAAGCTGCTGAGGATAAATGTTCAAATGCATGCACGCACAAACCTGTACTAGTAGAATTTTATACCAAAATATTGAAAACGACCTGCTTTTAAGAAAAATAAGAGGGATTTTCTTTTTGCCTTCCTTCTCCTCTAAATATTGCTTAATTCTAAGGGACACGAGGGAAACCTAAATGTTAAAAACAGAGCAATTTTGAAAGTGCATGCGAGAACTTCCATGGCAAGATGCAGAAATTGGGAACTGCTTGGTGTTTTGCTCTACCTGTTTTAAGTAGTAGTACATTCTTAAAAACACTGCTTCTCCTTCCTGTACAATTGAAACAAATACCCTTTAGCAATTCAGGGCTTGGTTTGTTTGGGGTTTTTTGAGGGTGGTTTTGGTTTTTGTTTGTTTTGTAAGGGCCGGTGAAGATAAGCAACTGAACATAGTATTACCCAAGTCATACAACACAGAAGGTAAAGCCTGAAGCATGTTAGGAGTTGTAGCACATTTTACCTTACGTCCCACATACACAGGAATTCCAATAATCATAGCAGGAATAGCAATGCCAGCTATTAAGGCAATTCCTACAGGAGCTCCAACAAGTGTTCCTAGTTGCCACAATATTTTCTTCTTACGGCTCCATGGTTTCTTTCCCCAAAATGTGCAACCTGATGGGCTAACAGAAAGAAGAAACCGTAAAGACATTGCAAATAAATCAACAAACTATGCAGTATTGAACTGTTCTCTAGTTGCAAAATTATTGTTCTCAGGTTTAAGTTACAGGTGTTACAGATACCAAATCACAGTTATAATTTCTTCAGGTTTTTTTGCCTTTACAGCACATTTTGCAATGTAAAGATAAGCATACTGCGTATTACCACATGCCAATCTGTGGTGCACAGGTAACTTACACAGTTTTCATATTTTGTTTATTACAAAGTAATTGTTTACTACAAAGTAATTGTTTACTACAAAAACAAAGCAATATTAAGAGATCAGTAAAAACAGTGGGTAAGTTAATCTAAAACACTTCATTTGTTGTACTAAGTACTCATTGCATGCGTGGAACTTTAAAAAGTATTTTTCTACATAACAAAGCCCCAATTCAAACACAGGCATTGAAAACTAGCCATTCTCTGATAGGGATACTTCAACTGTGATTCTCTACTCCAACTGGAAGAAAGCCAGACTTACAGCGCCCAGAAATCTACTTCTATATACTTTAGAAAACAAATTACCAACCACAGATATTTTTTCTTAAATGTACCTTAAATAATGTAAATCTGAGATCTCTTTCATACATAGCCAACAGAATTCACAGCCACAGACAGCACAAGTCATATGATTGCAGCTTCCATCATTCATTTTTATTATATAAGCAGCACAGCGTGGGCATGGCTTTATGTCATCAGCTGTTCAAAAATGAATATTAAGATCATATCAGTTCTTTGGACAAGAAGATTTAATCAAAATCTAGACATACATTTGGGAAAACCAATTGAACCGTTACGTGAAAAATTGAAGAAGTTTATTTTAAGTTTGCTTTACAAATCTTGATTTGGCAATGACTTGATAACTATTTGTATTTGTAAACCTTGGACCAAGCAAAACTCATGAAAACAAGGCAAATTAGATCACATTCAAGTAACTGAATAGTTAATGCATACAGTTTGTTCAAGGATTTTCTAAGCCTAATGCAATATATATTAATCACACATTAAATATGTATGTTAATACAGGACTCATAATATGGTCTCCTTAAATATAATCCTCTTTCACATTTCATGCTGTTATAAACCTTTTACTTGAATATTCAGCTTCCACTCTTATTTCTTATCATCTTAAATCCATCTCCCTGTCCACATTAAGTGCATTTCTTTGCTATCACCAACATCCTCAAGTCCTTTTCACAGCCTCACTTAAACACTTACTCTCTAGAAAAACAAAAAACAAACTGTAGCAAAAAAAAATTCTGGAGACTTTCCTTGTTCCCAAGTCAAATACCGCAAAACACAGTTAAGTGACTAGCTCTTCTGTCATTAACAAACAAGAGGTCATTGAGCAACAGGGAAATACTTGTCTACTGACACAAGCACAGTTGTGATACTCCTTCCTTCACCTTACTGCTTAGCATCTGCACTCTGGGACGTGCTATTTACAGCAGCAGAATTACCTTGCGTCTCCTAGTGCAGAAGTTCAAGTCTATTGCCTCTGTGCCACTAGGTTAGGGAAAGGGAAAAGAGGGGTTGTACTGGGTACAAAGCATATCCAAAGGGGTGCAGAACCAGCAGAAACACCACCTCTCCCAGCCGCAGTGCAAAAGGACAGCGAGCCGCTGGAAGGATGCACAAGCTGTTCCCAGTTCGGAACAGATGTACAACCTACAGGGCAGAAACTAAACTGGGCAAGTTCTTACAGCACGGGTAAGGCAGAGCTATTGCTGTTCATGCTGGCAGTGGCTGAAGGGGCAAGGAAAGGAGCTGGCTTGCTAGTTTTTTTGGAGTTTTTTTTTAAATTTGAGAACTAGAGCAAGATGGCCATTTTTAAGACAAGACAGAGTGCCTTCTTAAAATAAGCCATTACAAACAACAAATTAAAGACTGCCAAGTCTAGGGCTGGATTGGAAAATGACAGCTCTAACTGTCTTCAAGATGCAAGTGAAACTCTTTCCGCCAAACATCTACCTTGTTTGGTCAGGGAGGCACAAAAGCTGCCAAGTACATCGGTTTGGTGACACTTTGAGCCCATTTTTATAAATAGCAAACTGGACTTTTGCTCTGCAAAATACTACTCTGAATAGTTCGGCTTCTTTTGCAGGGGGTTACAAACAAGTTCAATTTTAAGAAGATGAAAGCAGATTCTGTCTGCTTTCTGGTAGCCAAGACAGAAGGGGATTCTGTTGAAAACCAGAAATTAATACTAATAGCATCAGTCTCTTGAAAGGAGAAAAATCAGTGGTTTTGAGTTATTTTTAACAACTTTTATTATCAGCATCCCTGTTAAAATTCACCTACAGTGGAGAAAATAAGTGTTCCCAGTGTGTAAGTGATACAATTAATGAAGTCAGCCTGCCAACCGCAGAAAATGCTTTGCTGCAAGTTTCTTTGACTTCATGTTTTTCAGTTCCAAAGGAAGAATTTAAAATGCTGACAAGCCTGTAAGGTTGACGTCGGGTGCTGTGGTCACAGAGTACTTCAAATTATAATAGTTAAAATTTGTATTCAAACCTAAAATGGTGTATTTTATGTTTCTGAAAAACAAACCAGTTAGTATCTACCATGCTACTATTCAGTCCTTTCCTTTTTAGAGTTAACTGTGCAAATGTACTAAAAAGATATTTTACAGACACAGAATCCTAACCATAAATACCTGCTGCTCCAGACTCCTGGCTGTAACTAATAGATGAGGAACGAATTGTTCTCAAGCGCAGGCTTTGAGCTCTCTCCTGGCGAGCAGCATCACAGGTCTGGTTTGGATGCCAAATCTGCTTACAGTGGTAGCAAAACTCAGTTCCACAGCCTTCTCGTCCACACGTAAGTTTGGGACAGCTGGCACATCCAAAAGCGATCACAGCATATCTTGAATGACCGAGAGGGGCAAGAGAGAATGTTATTAATAAAAAGCAGTCCTATCTATAGACCCAAGCAGACAAGACAGCTGCCAGAGCAGCTGAAGCAGGTACAAAGGCAGTGGACACCAGAAGTTGACATTAGGTGGCCAGCACAGGTTCCTTACCACTTTCTTCCACAACTCTATTGCTATTGCATTAAACTAAGACTGTACAGAAATACTACAAATAGTGCAACACTTTGCTCTCCTGCACCTTGATAACTTCACACAGTACTGGAAATAGACTGTATTTAAGGCTGAATGCAGCAGGTTTATGGCCACAAAGCAACCACAGTTTATACAAGTAGGAAAATAAAACCAAAAGAAGATATTTAAGCAACTAGAAAAAGGTATAGTTTCAAAAGTGTCCCAGTTACTACGCATATGTCTAAGTCTGACCCTTCTTTATCATCGGGGAGGATCCCTGCTAAGTATCTGTAGTACCACCTATTGCTGCAAAGGCATCTCACTTGGTACCGCATGACATTTCAGTGGTATTCATGGTAAAAGACAACCGGGTAAATACTATCTACTTTAAACAGATGTTTGATTACTCTTTGTATTTTAAAATGTCAAAACAACAAAGCAAGTTATTTTACAAATAAGGATCTTGGTTTCTCAATTGAAACAATTTCATTTTTTGGACAGTTTTTGAAATACATTTCAAACTGTAAATGCAGAAATCAGTAAGAGCTCAGGGCCTCATTGCCACCTTTACTTGACAGTATTAAAGTGCAAAAAAAACTTCAAAGCTGTTGAGGTTTACAAAACTGTTACATTATTTTGTAATCAGACAATGCATGAACAATTCTACACACTGACAGTTGTTGACACAAATCAATTCCTCCATTTAATCGGCATTTTAAAGTTCACATGATAAAAATAGAGACAATGTGTATTGTATTTGATATTAATACTAAATATAAATATATGTATACACACACGCCTTAATTTCTACCCCTTGTAATTTTTTCAATGATGTTATGCAATAGCTTTCTTTCAAATGGAAAATAATAGTAGGTCCACTGGTATGAACACTTAAGCAGATGTACAGTTTTAGTCATGTGAACAGTCCCCCTTGAATGAACTTCAACAGATTTTAAAATGCAGCAGGGATTAAACACAGAGCCAAATGAAGACAATTTTATTTTAAAAGACTAGGTTTTATTTCCTTTTATCCCCTGACCAATTTATAGCAGTTATATACATTAACTCAAAATATTCTTTATCAGTAACGACACTAAACAATTATTCCCACTCACACATCTACCTGAAAATTTAGCTATTTCATTTTAGAGTAGCTAGATCTGAAGCTCTGAATTTAACAAACCCTGTCCCTTTCATTAATGCTTTAAAACAGCACTTTTGAGCTCCTCCCTCAAGAGGTTCTGCAAACAAATAGTTTCCAACCTTTAATTTACAGATGATGCAGTTGCAAATAAAAAAATGTGATACATGCCTCTTTTCAAATATTTGTTACTCTCCAAGTAAAAATTAGTTTCAACAATTGCTAGACTCTTCTACATTGTTGCGAAGTTAATCAGCTCTATTTTCCCACTCACTGCAATTGAAGAGATAATTGCTTTGCATGTACACAGAGACTTGGATCCAAAATGCTTCTTCAGCACACCACAATATATCCAAGGCTTACTAATGTTATACCAAAGAATGTCAAGCATAGACCACAGAAAGTATCAATTTATATCCTGCCTCCCACTGCTAATAAAGAATGGGGACATCCCTGAAGGCACTTCCCTTTTGGGACTGATATATTGGAATACCTCTAGAAAGTAATTTTTTAAACCAAAGCAAATCTCAAACTTTACAGGTTCAATTTCAACATTTTGCAATCATTTTACAGGTGATGTGAAAGCCACATGTTCTTGTTAGGCTGACAGAAGGGACAAGCAATCAAATTCAAATAATAACAAGTAAAACAAAACCCAGAGGCAAAGAGCAATTAACTGAAGGAAAGGATGTACAGTGAGAAAAGAAATGAAGAATTTTTATTATTTTGCCCAGTCTTTTTGCTTGACAAAGATAAGGAAATTTAGGAATTGCTGCTCTCTTCTAATAATGGCAGCAATACAAACTCAGTGTAAAACCATTAAATAATTCAGATGGAAAAAGACAGAACAGATTTGGAATACCAATTCACTAAGTCTTGACATTGGAAAACTGCTATGAAGAAACAGAACCTTAAAAAAAAAAAAAAATCAGTCTGGAAACAAAGCCCAAGAGGTTTCCTTGTCTGTGCTCCTGCCCCACAGAAAGATCACCAATTTGCCAGCATCCTCTACCAAGCCACCACAGGTAGGTTGCAGCTGGTCCAGACTTTTACAGTATTTCAGGTAACAACAGAGGTCAGAATGCATTTGAGCTTGCAACAAAAGCCAAGGACAAAGTAGCCCAGGGCCAGAAAGACCATGATGTCAGTGGTATGGACCATTGCTGGCATCAGACTGCTTTAGTGCTGGAGACCCCACGGCTCCCAGGCAGCTCATCCAGGGCATAACTATTGCAACAGAGGTCCTCCTCCAAGCTAATCCGTAGGTTTCTTGTGGGAAGACCATAAGAAGTTCTCCACTGGGACAGTAAAAGTAATAATACATTTAATTTCAAGATCTGTTTGATTCCAGTTTTGTCATCTCTAGGACTTGTTTTTATCCCACCCCAAACAGAGCAACAGAGTGTTGAAAAAAATATTTACTTAACGATTCTTTCCTGTTTCCTGATAAGACAGGGGCCCACACTGTAGAAAAGAAAACATTATAACAGACCAGCCTAGCTTCCCTCTTTTTTTTTTCCTCCTTTCTCATTCCCCTCCCTGCCCCTCAGAGATCAATGTTTTTATAATTATTTGTTCTTTATCTGGTCCAAACCTTTGTTCAAGACGTGTGATGCCCAAATCCTGAAACAATATTACATGGTACGTTTCACCAATGCTGAGGAGAGCTGAAGCACTGTCACACCTCGCCCACTCAGTTCCTTCTTTTACCAAGTTGCGCACTTTAGTTTTTCCTGCCAAAATGCTCTACTTTGCACCTGCTTTCTATTTATTAGAGGACTTTTTTCTAATTTTAAAGACAACTTCAGGAAATAATGCTACCCATTGGAAGTTATTGCACCTCTCCTACTTTGGGATTATTTGTACACTTAGTAAACGCATTCCATCCAGATCCTTCATGGAGTATTTGATCCATACTAAAATCAGGCCAGCTACCATCGCAACCATAACTCATTCTGCCAGTACTACATATCAAAAACTGTTCAGAAAAAAAAAGTCCTTAGTTTTAATTGCATATTGTACAAGTTTATTACAGTTGCCAAAGCAATTAGAAACTGCGGCTACTGATGTACCATGCAATTGTTAAAGCAAATGTCTGCAGCTTGAGCATACTGTATGTGATAGCTCATCTTTAAACAATGTTTGTTAGTGTAGGCTTTTCAGTGAAAGCCTGAATAGTATTTGCTTCCCACTAAATCTGACACTTGTACAATTCCTTCCTCCATCCTCCTCCTATGCTCTACAACAACATGACATCCCTGCTATTACTTTCTATATTGCTCCCACTTCCTTCTGGGTGCTTTCTCCCAGCTCCCCTGGCTAACAGCGAGGCGAGAGACCAGCGCTGCAGCAGGCTCCTGCTGCTCTGGTGGCTAATGGTCTCTCTTTTGCTCAAGTATTATGTTTTTTTCCCAAAACTTCTTAGATTAACTAATGCTGAATGCTCAGCCTCTCTGCCCAACACTGAAGGTTTCAAAAGCCATGAGAAGGACGGCAAAAAGATGAAAAATGATTGTATGAGCTCTTGTTTCTTTAGGATGACAACCATAAAGAATGACCCTGCTGAGAAGTATCCAAGTAATCAACTTCATCTGATTTTAAACTAGTAATGAGGATTCAGTGAGGGGCACTATCTGTGCATTAAAAGCAGAAGTCATCTACCACTGTGAAGCATTTACCTACCACATTCCCTACCATACATTAGGAAGAAGTCGTGTTATCAAACGACAGTTAAGGTCACCCATACAGTACGGGTTTGTTCCCCTCACACGCAGACATTGGCACAGTTTAGCAGCCTGGCAACAGACCGTGTTTCCCACAGGATTCCACCCTTGGAGTAAGGAGCGTGCAGTAGGAAGCTGTAGAGCAATGATTTAAATATCCGCTATATACTAATACATTGTTGTGGTCCCACATGATTGCACAGAACTTCACCCTGAAGACTCGCTTTTTATTTCTGTAAGTGTATTATCATTACAGCTTCTGACCATTTTAAGATACTTAGGATTATTTTTTTTTAAACAGATGGTAAAACTGAGGCACACAAAAAATAAGCAAGGTGAAAAGTCCCCATTAAACAAATCTGCCTGAGTCTACTTAACGAAGTACCTGAATCCCTGAAAAATGTTGAACAGAAAATGGTATAACAGTTCTTACATGCTTCTCCTTGAGTAATAAGTTTGTCCAGAGCGTGAAAACTCAGGGAAATTTCTGCCTATCAAATAATGCCTTCTAGTGATTGTTTTCTTTTGCAGTATTGAAATATTAAGAGCTGTACTGGTTTTATAGCTTTGTTACAAGTTCATGCAACCAACCCATCTCTCGCACTATCTTCCTTCTCTGCTCAGATTATAACACACCAATGCCATCCGCTTTAGAACACAGGACCTAAAAAAATTACCACCCTTCCAGTCCCTGCTTTCGACACACATTAGGCATTTCTGTTTTGCTTAAAGTATGAAGGCAAAATCATATTTCAAATATTTCTTAATAAATCATTTAGACTGGGTATTAGGAAAAGTTTCTTTACTGGAAGAGTCATTAAGCATTAGAAGAGCCTGCCCAGGGAAGTGGTGGAGTCACCATCCCTAGAGGTGTTAAAAAAAACACGTGTAGGCATGGCACTTCAGGACATGGTCTAGTGGTCATGGTGGTGTTATGTTGACAGTTGGACTTGATGATCTTAGAGGTCTTTTCCAACCTTAATGATTCTATGATTAAGCACCTGAACATTACTACTGGGATATATAAGCTACCCAATAGTCCTATTTTGCTTGTTCTTTTCCAACATTCCTCCTTTTCTTCTTTCTAATTATTGTTCATCTGTGGGGCTTTGAAACAGAGACATGATCTTCTATGAGTTTGGTGTGCAGTGCACAGCCAGATCGGTCATGGCTACAACCCTTAGATGGTATAACACAAACAATCTCTAAAAAAGCAACTTACTCTAGAATGGCTTTATGAGATGCCAACAGCAGAAAAGCGTGATGAGCATTCAGCCTACTCATGTCAGAACTCAGAATGGTTTCAGAACTGTTTAAGTACTAAAGCAATGCTAAAATATTACATTCTTCAGATAATAAGCAGGAACAAGCTGATTATTATCTTACATCAGAATCCTGTTGACAGGCAACCAGTGGTTTCTCAACCAGCCACAAGATGGAAGATATCTGAAGTTTGAGAGATCTTTTTATTGAAGAAAACCGAGACCAAAACAACCACCACCAAACAAACCAACCTAAAACAACCAAACCCTTCAGTCATTTCTCACAGTTGAAAAAAACAACAACAAAATACCCAATCTGCTTTAACAAGCAAAGTTAAAAAGTACAGTCACCAAAATTTCCTTTAGTCTGAGCTTTGCCCTGTTGCCTTGGCAGTGCAACACGTAAATTTTTTTTGCCTGCTGTAGATACATAGCAGTCATCTACCAGTAAGTTCCATGAAGTTGCTGAAACTCCCTCTGTGCAAAAAAAACCCAAACAACCCAAAAAACACAACCTACTTGAGGAAGGGTTTTATTTTGGAAGGTGAGTTGTGGCTTGTTTTTTTTGTCATCGTTTCAGTTCTGTTTGGTTTTTAAAAGACAATTCTGCCTGCTACCTACTCATACAACAAATAAAATGGTAAAGCAATTAACTTTTCAAAAAGCATAATGCTATGAACATTATGCATTTATGCTGTCACTTTTTTGCAGATATTGAAAAAAAATACATACCCACAATCTGGAGCTGGGCACCACCTACAATCAGGATCTGCAACCAGCCATCGCCTAAGCATAAACTCTTCGTATTTCTCCATCAAGATGTCATCATTTAATATCAAACGAATATCATGAGGATTAAATCGTTCTGAGCATTCTGGACAGCTAATATTAACTCTGCTCTCGGAGATTTCTATTCGGAGATACTGACGCAAGCAATCCACACAAGATCTATGGTGACAAGTCATTATCTCCGGGAACCTGTCCTTGGAGTGCCGCAAAAGGCACAAGGGGCATTCCATGAAGTCTCCACTTGGTTTGCTGCTAGAGGTTGTTCCATTATCGGACGAGGTACATGTGGAGAAAATAGAGTTCTTGTCTGTACACATTTCTGAATGAATACTTTCAATACTTGCAATTCCATCAACACCTCCATTTAAATCCCTAGACTTGCGTTTCGTGTCTTTTTTTCTCCGAAAAAGAGAACCCAATGAAATTCTTCTTTTCTTTGGTGCCTTTTTAACTGACGGCAAGCTCACAGAGGAAGCAGAAGACTGGAGGTCTCGATCAGAGCCCATTTGCCGATGTAAACTCATGTCTAGGTCACTCATCAGAAATGGGTTAAATTTCATATACAACCCTAATCATTTTTAAGGATCAAAATAATAGAATCAGAGGATATAGGCATCTTATGTAATCCACTTTGAGAGTCTTCAGGCAGAAAACGTACATGTATCCGCTTCCAGTAAATTCTTCAGAGGAATTCCCTGTATTAGGAGAAAAGATGAAAAAAAAGATAGATTAGAATCACATCCATCACTTTTGGTTCTGACAGACTGCAGCACTCTAATGACCTGTTATTCATATTACTACCAGCTTCTCCTCACCATCTGACCCAATACTTCTTTCTGTCAGCTTCTTCTATCCTTTACATCCTTCTCATCTTAACAATCCTGACATTTCTCTGTGGTGAAGGAGTACCTTTGTAACACTTATGCAGTGCCAAAACCAGCATCTTTACTCCCCTGCTCCCTAAGGGGGGGTGGTGTGCAGGTGTGCCCATGCATGCGTGTGTAAAATAGTTGTCACCTTGGCTTACAGCAAAGTAAACACATAACAAGTTCTTCTATAAACCATAGTAACAGGCTTAAAGCATTGGAAGCTTTTCTGTTTTCTCTACCTTTTATTTTCCACACACGCAGTAAGGTAATGTACAAAGTCAATATAGTTAATGAAAAGAAATGAACTATTTTTGTGTGTGTTTTGAATCCATTTAGAATGTTAGCTGAAATGAAGCCACTGTGACTGAACAACTCAAGATATTCTTAAAATCTATGAGTTCTCATAGAAGTATGCAGATGAATATTTACAACATTAGGTACCTGAATACTTCAGGAATCTGAGCTGCAGAATGACTGCCAATACTGTCTTGCTCTTCAACTTCCATATTGCAATTCAATCAAAGACTAGAGTTAAGGTGACCACATTTGAATTTTTCATCATATTGATTTTTATTTTAAAAAAGCCCCCCAAAAACCAGATTCCCATCACATTTCATGTTTCAATTGCTCCCTATATACAAGATGATAGCAAGGATTTCCTTCTGTTCGCTGTTGCTTCACTGACTGTCTCCAAGAGGAGAAAGAAAAAGTGTTTTCCTACTTTCCTCCAACAGGAGACTGCTACAAGAAGTGGCAGATCACCTCCAACCAAAACCACTAATTTCCTGCAGACATGCAAAATACTCCCACTTTTGGTAGCTTGATTGTACAAGAGGAATTTTTCTCACTCAGTGAGCTACTTCCGTAATAGAAGAACGAGAAGGCATTTCTTATGTGACATCGGCATCACCTATTTGGTGGCAGCAGTAGTTGCATCCATTTCTTTCCTCAGTGTTTCCCAACTTACCTCCCAGAAAAGAGTGCACTGGGTTTCTATGATTTTGCCATAGGGTGATAAAATATGATAAAATCAGAAACTGGATAATAAAAGTAAGTAAAAAAGTAGAAACAAAGGAATATAGAGGGCCACTGATGATACAAAAATATAAATTCTAACTTACATGTCTTGGTATGGAGAAGACAAAAGGGAGGTGAAAAACCAGTGAGTGAGGCGAACACCTCTATTTACCAGAACCCAGGCAGTCTGCACACCAGCAAGAGACTGGCTGACAAACAACCAGTGTGCCATACGTCTCCAGGACAGGATCACTGAGATGACTGGGTCAAGACTAGGAAGTTTCAGAGGAAGACTGACAAGCAGCGGAAACAGGAATCCCTCTCCAAAGAGGAAGCACAGAAATAGCCCACAGGCTGCCCAGCCCGCCGTAGCAATGTGTGCAGCAAACCCACCGCTGGGCCTGCTTCAGACTCCTGCACCTTGATGGTATACACATACCAGCAGGCAGTCCAAGTCAACACCACTTAGTTTATACTACCATCCAGTACAGTAGTACCCCACAAGAATATTACCTTCCTCAAGTGTAAGAATTTAAAAGATTTTTCTCTTTAAGAGAACACGACATACTCTTCCTTTCCACCTAAGGGAACATTTTCAGCCTAATATCTAGTCAAAAAGAATCCTGGATGCTTCACCTGCTTCTGTTCCCAAAGCACATTTAATAGTTTTACAACTGCTGTTTCTCATTAAATGAAATAAAACATTCCCTTATATAAAGAAAAAGGTGAAACTGCTCAACAATGACAGAACATTCTTCTCTCTAGGATCTCTGCATATTATATCATAGATACGCACAGTAACTAGATGGTATTTGAAATGTGCTATAGATACAGAAATCCTATAGCCGATGACAAATTAAGTTTATATTTCTAGAAGTGCAAGAATAAGCTTGAAAGCCTTATTATAAACTACACACTTACTAACATCTGTATGTTCTCAAAGATACTACCAGGACAGTGGAAAGTGCCAGTCTCCCCAAGCTGGGTAAGTCCATGAACAACATGAACAGCAACCAAAGCACTCATTTCAGACAAGATGTGTTTTTAATAAAAATAAAATAAAGTAGGAAGTAAACACAGTAACACAGCCAAGCCTATGACTACAAGCCTTCCCCTCCTCCCTCTCTCTGGAGAGGAAAGAATGTGTATTACAGCGTTTTTGCCAGTTCCAACAGATGTACAAAACCAAGAAACAGCAGTTCTGATGACGAATCAGTTGTACTTAAAAAAACCTAAAACAAAACCAAACACCCCAACCAAACAAACACCCCAACCACCAAA
>JAVSBS010029063.1:0-31267 GCA_033124195.1 Coracias cyanogaster | reverse complement strand
TACTCAGTGCACTAACACATGCAATGTCCATTAGAGGAGGTACTGCTCATGCGAGGCTAATGGTAGTGAGCAGGGCAGTGCAGGAAGGGCAGGGCAGCACTATGCATTTTTGACATTAAAGCATTTCAGGCTGGTCATCTTTGGCTGTTCACTCCACACTCCCTCCCAGGGTGTTGTGTTCCCGTGCCCGCAGGCATCGCGCTCCGTCCTTTTCTCTTTTCCTCACCATCTGCTGTCGCAAATTCCCCTGAGCGTCTCCCATCTTGGCATAGAGTTTCAACCCTTGATAGAAAACAAGGGGGAGAGAAACCCAAAGCCAACCTGCAGCAGCACAAGGAGGGCCAAGACCCAGCTTGTGCCTGGTCACCATCACTGTGTCACTTGGCCTCTGCTTTTGGGTCCTTTGGGGGCACCCTTGGGTGCCAGTGGGCACAGGGAGCTGCTTGCCCCATGCTGGGGCAGGGTGAGGATGGGGAATGCAGGGCTGTGCACACAGAGGGATCCTCTTTCCTTGTACGGCTAGGGCTGCAGGAGGCACAGTATCCCCTAACCCCATTGTTTCAAATTACAAAGCTGGCCTGGTCCCACTGAGCCACCTCAGATCCAAAGAAAGAGCCAGCGGCTGCTTTGAAATCTAGACTGGAGTGTCTCCAGCAGGCAGTGCTTAAAACAACAGCTGGGCTCCCTCCCCACGGGACACAGAACCCCAGCCCGCAGTGCCAGGGAAGGGACCATGGGCTTGGAGTTCCCCAAGGTAAGGGGAAAGGACATTGGAATCTGGAGCAGGGCTCCCACAGCCCCCCAGAGCAACCAGCACCCTCCTGCATCATGCCTTGCTGTTATCCATCTCGTTAAGTGTCCAGAAAAGATCCTGGGCAAGCAGTGCACAGGGGGGGTTTCTCACATCCCCATGCACCCTAATCCCTTTTGCATGGCCCATACCAGACAACTGTTCAACCACCTCCAGTTTGTGTTCAACCCATTGTCTCCTGAGAGAGCAATCACAGGCAAAGCTCTGGAATAATTACATATATGCCAAGCTTATAGCCCTAAATTGGGCTTAAACATTTTTGTGCCAGCCGGTGCCTCCAGCACACCCTCGTGTGTCTTGGGCCGCCTGTCTCTGACCTTGAGACCCTCTGTGGTGGTGGGAGCTGGGAGGGTGGAAGGGGGTACCAAGAGCTGGCAGTCCCATGGGCTGGTCTGATTCTTCATGCATTGTTAACTCCGCCTCAAATGGTCAGGGAGGAGAGCAGAGGGCCATTGCTCCGACAAACTTGGTCATGCTCAGCCACATTCCTGCCTTCAAAAGGGCCCGGGGAGCTTGGGCCTTGGTGTACAAGGGCCCCAGGAGATCACATTACTCAGGGCTTTTGTAGCCTTAACAGCTGTGACGGCATAGCAAAAAACTATTAGTGTGCATGGCTGTGTGTGCGAGAGGGTTGGGGAGACACCATCCTTTCCAGCTCAGCCTGGCATTAATCCCCCCAACAGATTAATGATGCTTAGTGCTTTGAAGAGAAGAAAAAGGAGATGGGAGACTAATTGGGGAGATCAGCAGGACGAAAGCTGGCATGTACTCCCCTGAATCCCTAGTCAGTGTTTGGGGAACCAGCTTCTCCCTCGGAGAGTTCAGAGCACCTGCATGAGGAGCTCAGCCTGCTCCCAGGACTGCAACCAGACAGAATCATGCGCATGAAACCTTCACTGGGGAGTCCCACCAGCCAGGATGGGGTGACAGGGACCAACAGCTGTAGCCCAGGGCTCACCTGAAGCCACAGATCTGCGTCCCCTGCTCTTCCAGCTCTCACTGCACACTCAGCCTGTGCCAGGAGCCAAATTCAGCCCTCGGCTGTGCAGCCTTAAGCCCTGGCACGCTTGTGCCTTGCTGCCGCAAGCAGCCTGAACAAACGAGGGCTGTTTGCAGAGCAGTGGCAGGAATGCTGGCCCCGAGCCCGGCACGCTGCAGGGCCAAGCAGCTCCTGTCCTCTCCCAACCGCCAGCCCGCTCCCTCCAGCCCCATGGGAAGGAAAAAGGCTTCATGGAGGCTGGTGGGCAAAGAGGAGAAGATTTGTCAGTGCAAACAAGTCAGATGATGTGTTTAATAGGCCCCAACCAACCTGCTTTGGAAGCATGTTGGCTGCCCCATGGGATGTACCTACCCACGTTGATGGGGATGTGACACCAGCATCATCCCTAAAAGACTGTTACGAATCCTTCAAGCAGCACCAGCATCTCCACTGCTGTGGTCCCTCCTGCAGCATCAACACCCCATCAAGCTGTTACCTTCCTGCAGTTCCTGATATCCAGCCAGGCTCTGAAACAGAGGCGAGCTGGTGGTTTCCCAGAGTCTTAGACCAGGACTAGGGCACACTCAGCTCTGACTCAAGAGCCATCAGTAGAGTGCTCTGCCTGATGGCTTTTATAGTTGCTTCCTCCCCTAATTAGAAACATTCAGCCACCAATTACCTGCTGTCCTCTCGACACCTGTATGAGGGAGACCTTTCCTCCAGCCCAGCCTTCATCAACCAACCACCTTGCAAACTCTTGCTGGGAAAGGGGTCTCTCCCCCTCTCTGCTTTTTATTTGTGCTCACCATCCTGGCCGCTGTTACTGTAGCAAAGGTTGTCGATATTTCCTCTATGCTTCCTAATAGCCCTCTGCAAAGGGCTGGCACCAGAAGACCAGGCTGAAGACCTCCTAAGCTAGAAAGCATGTGTTTTTACATCGTGTGCTCCAGGGCCAGGTTCCCAAGCTGGGATAGCAGCAGGTCTAAGTCTCTTGGGTCACGGGCAGTTAATGAAGCATCCTTCACCAGAGCTTTAGCTGCTCCAGCCCCCCACCCCGCCTGCCCTGCAGCATCCGGAACTTCTCAGCACATTCCTTCTTCCCAAAGACCTACGAAAGCTCCTAGGACCGATTTACCGCATCTGTGCTGCAGGGAAAGCATTTAAGGCTTGAAGGTGTATCAGGGCCACTGCAAGCAGGAAATAAAAATAAACAGGCACAGGATCACTCGGCAAACCGTCAACCCTGAGGAGCTGCCAGCCCTCTGTGCCCCAGAGGGGTGGGTTTGTCGAGATCTGGGCGTTGTTGCCCTGAGCTGGCACAAGCAGCTTCAACCTCCATGCTTGATACAAAAACATATCCAAAACCTGTACATCAGCTGTCACGCTTCCTAACCCACTTTTCTCTGAACTCCCCACTCAGTGGGTGACTGGCTTTGCCACCTCCTTTGCCAAGAAATGCCTGACAGTTTGGGCCAGGGCTGCCTTCTCCAGTGCTGCCCTCCCCAGTCATCCAGGTGCTCCTCCCTGCTCATGAAAGGGTTCCCAAGCATCTGCAAAGACCCTCTGGATATGCAGCAGCACCTACAACCTAACTGACTTCTGCAAACATCACTACACTCCTCATTGCACCATCAGCACCAAAATCCTGGTGGGAACCTTCATCCTTCATCACACTGTGCCTCAGTTCCTCATTTGTGCTCTGGGGCCACTGTTCCCAGGGGCACAGGGAGAACCTTTATGGACTTTCCCTTGATGTTCTGGTGCTTTCCTTTTACCTGCCTCCCTCCCATCTCTCCTGTTTGGATATAACTGCACACGCCTCTTCCCCACTGAGCTGATGGAAGAGCCTCCCAGTCCCCCTGTCACCCTCCAATGCCCCATCACAGTGAGCCCCTGTTTTGCAGAACTAGGAATTAAAGTGACTGGCGATGCTTTCAGGTTCATCTAACAACTTCCAGAGCCTTAATTTAATTTAATTACCATCCCCTTCTTATCTTAATCATCCTGCCTGTGTTTATAAACAAAACACTGACTCCCTGCCCCACGGGCTGCAACCTGAGCGCGGCACCTCCCATCTGCACAACTCATTACATTCCTTGTTGGGCCCATCTGCCAGATGTCCGCAAGGAAGCTCGTGCAAGCCACAACTGGAAAGCTGGTGCAGAAAAGGTTCTGTGTTAACCACTCAGCTTTCATCCACCAGCCCAGATTTTCCCAGAACGTCCTCTTCTCTCCATGCTCAGGGTAAGGTATTTGGGTTGGGATTGCTCAGCCCAGTCCCCACTCTCCTGTTGAGGGTGGTGGTTCCCGCTGCTGCCAGCTCAGCCGGGATGTTATGCCAAGCAGGCGGCCTGACTGGTAGATTTTGGGGAAAACCAGGACGCTGTGAGCAGCAAAGTGCTGCCCTGCAAATATTCAGTGGAGAACACACGATGAGCCATCCTGGCCAGCGCTGGGCTCCTGGGGATGTCCTGCTCCTGTCAGCAAGAAACATGCAACAGCTGGAGCTCACACGATGGCTCCGCAACGCCAAAATGAGCTCAGAAATGGAAGAAAAGTCATTCCCTGTGCAAACTTGCTGCTCCCAGGGATGTCGTGGGTCTCTTCTGCCCAGTTTGAAGCATCGTCTTCCTGCGGCAGGGATGTGGGGTGAATGATAGCACAGCTGACTCCATCCTTACCCTGTGGACCTCAAGGCACTGGTTTTGAGGTTCTCCCTGTAGCTCCAAAAGGTTGTCCATCTTTTGAGAATCTATCTCTTGCCCTTCAGGTAATCCTGATCCTCATTATCTCAGCCACTGCTGAAGAGAGAGCTGGAAACCTTCCAGTAGGCCTGTCATCTGGTTTCTCTCACAACGTTGATTTTTAGTCCTTCAAGAGCCCAGATTCTTGCCAGTCTGGACAAACATTGCTGAGATAACCCCGCTGTTATAAAAGGTGAGGTGAGCTCCTGCTAACCAAAGAGACTCTCGTAAACAGCAGAACAAGGGACTTGGCTCAATGCAGGCATAAAAACAAACTTTGGCTTTGACTTCAAAAGCCTTGGAGTATAAAAAGCAGTTATGATGCAACCTCCTTTGTATGTGAGCGGGAATGGTAATGCCGGTTTCTGCAGGAGGGCGGGATGTGCTGGCTGGCCCAGGGGAGGCATTTGCAGAAGGCTTTGCAAGCCCAGTGTGGTTCAGTGGCTGAAGGCCCAGGGAAAGGGCAACCAGCTCCTGATGTTTAGATCTTGCCTCCTCCAACAGGAATGAAGCTGCTGAAAGGATGCCCAGGGCATGGAGGTATGGGGAGAAAAGAGAATATTTTGCTCTTTTTTGTCTCTTTACTGTTATATTTCTGTTGCTTCCTGGGCTTTCCTCTGCCCTGTCCGCTGGCCAGCTGCAGCATGGCAGAAGTGCAGAGCATTGCTCTGCTGAGATGTGGTGTAGCCTGGGATGAGCGACCAGCTTACAGCCATGTGCTAGAAAGGTCTCAACCGAAATGTAAAAATCAGTCCTCTCCTCATCACTTGGACTCTTGACAAAATTGTGCCCATAGGGCAGGCTGCGTGGCTGGCTGCAGTTTGTATCTGTTGGCCCCAAATGCTTTGAATAATTGGTCTCTTCTTACAAAGAAAGCAAGAGTAACTTTGGGCTGCTTTGTTTTTCTGACATGCTGATCTCACAACACATCCCAAGTCCCAGAAGATCCTGATCCACTTTCATGATGTGGGGTCTGGGACAGTCACACACCCCAGGGACCAAGGGGTGCCGACAGCACAGCCTCAGCCAGCCAGCATCCAACAGCATCGCTCCTGGAGATGTCTCCCTATGTCCTGCAGCCAGGGAAACGTCCTGGTATCTGCCATCTCAGAACTAGAAAATATGTTCTGGAAATGTGCATCCATGAGGTCTGCTGCATTTGGTTGAGCAAAATCAAGGTGAAGTTTGAAAAAAGGTAGTAGTATCTTCTATTAGCCTGATGGATAAATCAGGAAGACCAAGCTCTTTGGCAGTGCTTGGAAGGTGTTTGTAGCTTCTCTCTGCAGCTCAGGTTGCAGCACTGAGTACAGGAAGATTGGTTCAAGTCCCCACAGACAAATCCTTTCCTGAGGATTGCAGCCTCAGCACTGCCCTGTGTCCTTGGGTGGACATCCCCATCTCCATGAGCAGGCGCAGCTAAACCACCAGCTTGTGGGAGAGAGCTGTGTGGGAAGAGCTCCCGCTCCCCTGCAGCATCCGGGCAGCAGTTGTGCCTGCCGGGAGCAAACATGTGGAACCATGAACTTAGAAGAGACCACATACAACCATCTTCAAGTCCAGTGTTATCTTCCCCAGGCATTTATTGGGGTAAACGAGATCAGAGAACTCTCTAATGTGGCCGTGGTGTTGTCCTCTGCTCTCGGGCAGAGCATTCGTAGTGAGCTGGTCACTGGTGGGAAGGACACAGGTTTTTCCTCTTATAGCTTAGTCATGGGACTAATAAAGCCTCTTTAATCATTGTTCGTCACTTGTACACACAGACGCACACAAAGGCATGTTCAGAGCTAAAGTGCAGACAGAGTCAGCACCTGGCAAAGTCATTAGTGGCCACTAATTTATTTCTAATCTGATGCTAAGGAGAAAAAAAAAAAAAAGTAAAATGCAAACTGCCACTGAGAGAACTCAGCCCACGTGGGAGGAAAGGCTGCGATGAAGGTGTGTGGCATAGAGAGGGAAACTGAGGCAGAAGAGGGTGCAAGCCACTCCGTACACAATCAGGCCCATTGGGGTGCAGCGGAGAGCTCAGAGGAGGGTCCCAAGGCATGTTATGGGGCTGAGGTGTGCACAGGGTGCAGGGGACACTACATCCCCATGTGCTCCTTCCTCTTGCAGGGAATGGAGATCAATATTTCAATGAAACCCAACTCCCTGGTACGAACGGCAGCTGCTCCCGGAGATCCCTGACACAAACCTTCCCAGGTGTGCCTGAGCTGGACTCAAATCTGCCTGGGTTTTACTTAAAACCTATGTCCAGACTACTCAGTTTAGGGGAAAATGGAGCAGCTTAGACACCCTCTCCCACCATCCAGACTCAAGGTCCCCACCTCTCTATTTCAGACATCCCGTCAATAAGGCTGCCTGCAATAAAAGCTTATCAACCCATAAAACACACCCTCCCAAACGCATATTCCCGGGGCAAGGCTGTGATAAGGGCTTCAAATACAGGAAACCACAGGGAGAGCTCAACAGCAAAGGCATCTTAGGGAGGGCCGATTCGCCAAGGTGGATGGCACCCACCTGTACGGTGATGTTGCACGTGTCTGCGGGGCATGATGGAGATGGGGCAGTTGGTGGTGATGGTGGCTGCTGAGTGTGGGACCAAGCAAGGCAGGGAGGTTACCTGAGGAAATCACATCTGGCAGAGTCTGTAAAACCTTTTCTTTTTCTTTTCTTTTTTTTTTTCATTTATTGTGGAATAACACATAAAGCTCAGTAAATATTATTCAAAGATCTGTGAAGTCAGGGCTGATGTGCTTATGTCTGACAAGAGCTTCCTTGTGCCCTCTCTCTGAGCTTGGAAAAAACAACCCATCTGAAAGGAAAATACTTCAGTGATCTGTTTACTTTTTTAACAGTTTGTTTTCTTGCCTGGATGGGAAAGCCTGAGGCCGTCTGTGGGGTTTCAATGCTGACAACCTGCTGTGAGCTGGCAGGTGGAGGTACCCACTGAGGCATGCCAAAGTCCCTCACCCTGTCTCCCAAATGCTCTTTTCAGAGGTTAAAAGATTTCATGGCAGTTGGTGCAGGGGGATGACGTGTCCCCGTCTCCATTTAAATATCTCAGATGATCTGAGTGTTCATTCCAGCCCAAAGTTGTGCACCTTGGTAACCATCCATTTGATCTTATCCTGCTTTTGCCTGTTGGCCTGGGAAACCCTCTCCCATTTCAACCCTGATGTTTATGGATACCATGATCCATCAGCCAAAACTCTTCAATATATAAAACTAAAAAAACATAACACTCAACATATAAGCTGAGCTTCCCCACCCAGTCTGCATAGGCAAAGTTTCCAGTCCCTGAATCATTTCTGGGACTCTTTTCCTGGGCACTCCCAACGTGCCACCCTCCTCCTTGGCAAGAGGACACCAGAGCCTAGGACACCGCTCTCCCAGTTCTCACCTCACTGCCACAGCCACAGCAAATGAAACTTCCATTCTCGCTCCACCACATCCAAGGATGGTGGTCACCCTCATGGCTGCTGTGTTCTACACAGAGTTACTGCAGTACTTTGCAGCCACAAATCTGAGGACCCTGGGATTCTGGATTACCTCTGAAGGAGCACAGAAACATTTTTAGAGGTTGTCCCACTAAAATAAGGCTAAACTTCACGGCTCTGCCATGGCTTTCACATGCTTTGCATCCCAAGACAGATAGGTTGTCCCATCCTATAAATACCACCTTCCATTTTTGTTCCAAGACTCTTTATGTGGTTGTACTAAAAGAGGCAGTTTTGGCTTGCACTGAGCTGAGTGATTTGGCTTATTTTGTAACAGCTGTTTACAAATGTCATTGGGAGGGTTTTATTTTTTTCACACAACAGGTAAAACTGGGTAGGTTCAATAAATTTTTTCCTTTGCAACCCCACTGGAAAGGCGGCTGCATGACCATACTCCCCAGGGCAACTGCATCTCCCAGCCTGTAGCCAGCCCCATTTGCCCTCCATCAGGTGAGCTGTGATGATTTGGTATCATTAACATTTATCTATCTATCTATCTAAGCAGTAGACTTCACTCCAGCTCCATTTGTACCACAGCCAGATGCCAAGTCAAACCACACAACCAAGGCTGTTGCATTGACAAGATCATCTTTATCAGCCCAAATCCTAGCCCTCTAGAAATGAAGTTAGCAGAGATCTATTTTCATCATTTGCTAGGATTGGCATCAGTTACAACCCTCCTTTAATTAACTACATCTTGCTTGTATTAAAAGCCATCTCAGTATTTCAGCTGTGATGGATGCCAAGCTGGCAGCCTCCGAATAACCCGAGGGGCCTCATTGCCCTTTCAAAAATACTGGCTTATTTCTAGACCTCCTCTGAGCCTGGACACAGGAGTAGATTTTGGGTTTGGGACACAAAAATGCCTGCGTTACCCTTCACAGCACAGTGCCACACCCTTATTCTAAGGTAATGGCACTTAGTGCATGGTGGAACTGGTGGAACCTCCTTCTTGCACGGTACCTGGGGAGCAGGACCCAGAGGCATTTGGTGGTGTGGACAGGGTCTTACTGGAATTTTTCCAACTCTTTTCCTTTGGAAGTGGGGTGAGATTCTGAACTCAGCCCTTCCCAAATGCCGCTCTCAAGCATTAATCCAACAGGGTGCCTCTGTTTCCATGACCCTATTTCCACCATCAGTGTTACACTCCACTCCAGCTCCATGAGCTGTTCCAGATGTTTTGGAAACTCCCTTGCCGTTTGGTAAAAGCTCCAGAAAAAACCACATAATTTCTCTCAGGAGCCAGATCTAAAGAAGGAGGAGGAGGAGAAGCAGAGGATATGAGGACCAGAACCATGGTCAGATAATCTCCCCAGGCTGTGACCCCCATCAAGTACAAAATAGGATTAATGAAGTGTTGAGGCAGGTCAGAGCTCCCCCAGATCATTCTCGGAGATGGAGGCTGAAACCCTGCAGCCCCTCTCCTTTCCCATCCATGGGAGTTTTGCCCCTGACTGCAGCAGCCAAGAAACCCTGTCTGTGCCTGCTCCCCAACCCTGAGGGATCAGAAACCTACCACTGGCCATGGCAGGAATGGCCATGGTGGATACAGCACATCCTGGAGTTGCAGCTCTGTCCTCAGATCCTGAACACACCTTGGCTTCTCCTGAGCTGCTTCTGAGATGCACACGGGGCTTCAACTCCACTTCCTAGACTGCTCTATAAGCAGGAAAATTGCAGTCATGGTGTGGATGAGTCTGGGTTGAGCCTTTTGTGGATTAAACTCTTCACAGGGCATGGGGCATCCTCCCACACCATGCTCTTGCTGACACCATGCTCTCCTGACCCAACAGGAAGCTCTTTCAACTAATCGGCTCCTGGTTAAAGTAGCCCTGGCCTCGTCCACCACCCCAACCATGACCACCTGGGTGAGGGCAGAGCCACAGAGCCACAGGTGGGCCAGGTTCTGCCCCTGAAACATGAAGCCAATAAGAAAAGAAAAACATTCTGCTAGGTTGTGGCTCATTCACAGGTCAACTCCAACTTGGGGCCCAGAACAGAGGCCCCAGCATTTCACCGGCCCACCCTTGCTGTGATACGTGAGGAGTTTATATCCCTTACTCTTGCTGAAATCTTGCACTAACAAATGCATTATTTACAGAGCATCCCTTCACCTCCCTGCTGAAATTCTCAGTTCTATCCATAATTGTATAGAATCACATCAAGTATAAATCCAGCATCAGAAATAGAGAGGGGCAGAATCAACAGCCTGGATTCAGCCTCTACCCAGTAAAGAGTCTTTGGAAGCTGGACCTGTCTTCAGACTTGGTGGCTGGAACCCATCTGTAACTCTAAAAGCCAAAAGGAAAACAAAGAAGAAACCAAATAACATGGCATCTCCTTGCCTTGACCACATGCTCCCTGGGGCAGTGACTGTCTTTTCATTTGTCTCAAGATGAATAATTTTACTGTCTGCAAATGAGGAGCTTTAGCAGGGTGGGGGAGTCTCGCTGCGGGAAGAGGCAGAGAGAAGCAGACCTCCCAAGGGTGACCGGGCTTATTGCTCCTCCAGCTCTGGAGGAGCAGGCAGCAGGATGGTCGGCAAAAAACATGGCTGTGGGGAAGCTACACTTCCCCTTCTTCATTCCTCAGCACCACCATGTGCCCCAAAATCTCCCCAAAGTATGGTACCATTGGCTACCACCTCCTTGGCTTCCGCTGGTGCAGTCCCAGGACCTGGGGTGCAACTGCAAGGCAGCTATTCCTGCTAGCCAGCCCTGTACAGTAGCCAAGGAAGAGAATGGAGGGGAGCCAGGCAAAGTAGATAGACATTTGGTTAAAGGCACCTCCCAGCCCCTGGTAGGTCAGGAACCAAGAGGTCTGGTAGGGTGTTTGGTCCTTTCCAACTGAAACCAGCTGTTGTGCTGGTTTAACCATCACCATTTTATGCTGCCATCAGTTTCCTGATCACAGCAATGCTGAACTCAGCAACATCACCTGGGAAGCCTTTCAGACAGTCCTGCCATAGGTTCCTGCAGGCCCAGCTCCTCTACTTCCCACTGTGGTGCCAGCATCGCCTGCTGGACACAGCAGACAGAGATGGCTCCCTTAGTGGCCCTTCACATGGAAGGACACCACCCAGAGAGCTCAGCAAGGTGTGACCAGCCCCAACAGTAGCTGCACCCAACAGGAAGCTCTTTCAACTAATCGGCTCCTGGTTAAAGTAGCCCTGGCCTCGTCCACCACCCCAACCATGACCACCTGGGTGAGGGCAGAGCCACAGAGCCACAGGTGGGCCAGGTTCTGCCCCTGAAACATGAAGCCAATAAGAAAAGAAAAACATTCTGCTAGGTTGTGGCTCATTCACAGGTCAACTCCAACTTGGGGCCCAGAACAGAGGCCCCAGCATTTCACTGGCCCACCCTTGCTGTGATACATGAGGAGCTGCAATTTAGTAACTTGAACTTGTGTCTCTTGGTTTGAGCTATCCTGGTCACATCAGGAAACAAATGCATTTGGTTCCCTAAAAGGGAGGAGGTTTTTTTGTCATTGTCGTCATTTTTCTAGTTTCGGTCTTTGTCAGCAGCCCTTTCTCTTCCTCCCTGCTCTCTGAAATAGCAGAAAGCTGCATCCTCCTCCCCAGCTGCCTCTCACATGTTGCTGCAACACCCAGTGCTTCTCCTCAGCCACCAGCCCTGCACAGCAAAGGTCAGAGCCCACATGGAGAGGACCAAGTCTCCAGGCTCAGGGGTTTGTTGATTTGGTGGCCCGAGACATATATGTATGGAATCTTGTTCATGCTGGTACCCTTTGGAAGCATGCCAGGCCCTGACAGGTTGAAAATTCCATCCCCACTGCTCTCCTCCCACATGTCATCCCACCTTCTCCTAGACGCTGCGATATGGCGTGGACCCTACATCCCCTCTGCAGACAGCACAGTCCCTTTATGCTACTCATGTAGTAGAGCAGATGACAGCCTGATGTCTTCATTGCAACAGGAGAAGAAAGCAGTGGTGATGCTCAGAGATGAAGGACATGGTCTGGACTCCAGAGCTGCAAGCCTCTCAGATCCTAAACTCTTTTCCTTGACCAAACCCAGAGTTCCTTTCCCACAAATACTTCTAAAATCCTTCTAAGCTCCCTGGAGATCTCCTTGGTGTGGAGCCCATGCTTCCATCAGCAGCTCCAGGAGCTCGGCATGATGCCCATCCTATTGTGTTCCAGCACAACCCACTGCCACTTCGCCTGGAGGCAAAACTGCTCATCCTGGTTGGAAGGAGTGACATCTCTGGCACATCTTGCCACATTCAATGGATGGTGGCTCTCTGGGCAGAGCTTCTTGGGTTGGCTGCCTGCTGGGAAGGGGCCGCACTGTCTCTGAGCTTGGTGCATTTTCCTCCTGGGTAAATATTATTTGCACTTCTGTGTGCCTGGAAAAGGTCACCCAGGGCTGGGCTGAGCAGTCAACTGGAATAGTCTGGAAGGTTTGTGACACTGATGGTCTCATCATTTTCTCCTCTTTTGAGCTTTTTCTGCCTCCTTTGGTGCAAGTTGCTATCTGACCCCAAACTGGACCTTCTCTAGGATTCAGCCTATAGGGCAGCTATTTTCAGGGATGATGAGGATATCAAATATGGGCATGGGAAGGTTTGTATGATATCAGTACCTGACTATGACTCCTTATGTTAATAAATCTCAATTTAAAATTATAGAGAAGCAGGACTACACAAATCCTGATGTCCTGAGACCAGAACTGTCCTCATGAAACCTACCAAGTGCCAGCAGGTCTCCAGTACATGGGATCCACCTGCGTCTGGCTGCTCCCTGAACCCCAGAGCATCCCCCAGATCTCGCAGATCACCTCTCCTCTTCCCTCGAGCTCCAGGCTCTCCTCCACATCTTCTCCAAACCATCTGCAGGCTCATGACTGCAGCTCCAACCCACGTGTTGGTCCTCAGGGGAGGAATTCAGGCTTTGATATGCAGAACACGGCCCATTTGTGCAGTGCTCAGGCCTGTTTCCATGAGGTCTCCCTGGCCAAGGAGCTGGCATGAAGCTTGCAAGTGGGAACATCAGCAAGAGATCGTCGTGCTGTTACTTGGGCGCATAGCCAAGCACTGGAGCAGAGCACATCGCCAAGCTGCAGCCCCTCTAGTGATGTGCCTCCTCCTCCTCGTGTGTTTTGGGGCAGTAAATCATTCAATACAGAACGAGAGCTACTCATAGCAAGGAAACCTTGCCTTGAAGACTAACCTCACCTGGGAAGCCTCTGGGAAACACTTCTCAATTGGAAAGAGTTAGCAGTAAGGTGATGGGCGATGGAGGAGGCTTCAGCAATGCTGACGCCATTCCACAGGAACCAGGAATTCAACATGAAACTGAGCAGGGAGAGTTCACATGTATCTCCCCTCCTCCTGAGTATCTGTCATTGCTTTAGCTTGGAGCCAGAGACCACCATGGAAGGACATACAGTGCATCTACTTGCTGACTCTGAGGAGCACGGTGAGGCCCAGCGCCAGGTCTCCTCCTTCCCTATGTGAAGAGGAAGACAGATGTCTCCCCAGGGAGTTTGGAAGGTATCACCAAGGAACAGGCTAAATCAGGTCCCTGCATATACAACTGGGCAGTTATTTACAGATGATCAAATATTGGCTCTAGGAACCCCAGGCAATAAACAACATCCCATGCCAGGTTGTGTGTTTGCCTTCTGCCTGAACCTCACAGCACTGAGCAGGAGTGATGGGTGAGGACCAGAACCCTTGTGCCCCAAACCCAGAATCCCTTTACAGCTGGAGCCACGGGTGAGGGCAATGGGACCTGCTCTGACATAGCTTTACCACCTTCTCCCCAGGGGGCTGAGCAAGAAGTGCTGAAGTCATGGTTCACAAGGCCTGGCTAGATAACGACACAGCAGGTATGAGCACAGACTGGCTGGGATGTGCTGGCTGCAGCAATGCTTGTGTCGCAGCACGTGTAGCTGCCCTGAGCCAAGGAAGTAGGGATAGATAAAACCTGAGCTCAACCACTCGCTCTGCCTCCTGCCTTTCACCTCTGGAGGACCCTGGCTTGGTTTCCAGAGCTTGGCCATTCCCCAGCATGAGTAGCAGCAAGGTAGCAGCAAGGAGCGCCTGGTGGGGATGCCCATATAAGAGCAAATTTGAGCTCCAGATCATAAACGAAACCCTCCTCTTTCATTTACTCATCTGACCTGGCGGTGCTGGAGCTGATAATGCTGGTTTCCTTTTAAGCAGAGTCTAGTCATAAATAAAATAAACCAGGCGTGCTTTGTGTTTCCACTGCCTTGCCTTTCATCCCTGCTCCTCAAAGCAGTGCAGAAGGGAAGTCCTGAGCGGTGAGCGGGAGCCGTGCCGGGGACAGCAGCGGCTCCAGGCTTGGCCTCAGTTGCACTTGTGCTGGTTCATGGCCCCAGTGTGGAGTGGGATCATCTTCCCCTTTCACTGGTGTGGGGGAAGAGTGCAACAAGATTCTGTGTGCGGTGATTCACATTCACGGCACTGCCTGGGACCAAACCAGGCTTCTTTTCTCACTTACCAGCCAACAAGCGTAAAAGCAGAATTTCATAACCAGCAGCTGCCCAGACGGCTGCTAGGGGACAGGATATGCCCGCCCCTTCCCCGGCACCAGTGCCTGACCGGGAGGATGATGGGACATGCTAACAGGCAGCCAAAGAATGGAAAATCTGACAAACACAAGGGCCCCAGAAGCTGCCAGTGCCGAAGCCATTTCCAGCAGCTCGGTAGCGGAGCTGACACTCCAACGAGGTGCATGAAGCTCAGTCAACACCAGGCAGTGCATGCTAGTGGGGTGTTAGCTTCTCCCTGTTTCTCTTGCCACCTTACAGGGTGTGATGTTTTCTTTCCTTGCCCTCCAATGAGCTGCTTCAGGATGTTCATGCTGGGCAGCTGCAAGGGGCTCTTTCTGCAACACATGTTGAGAGAGACTGAAGTCTCCTTAAAGCAGGGAAGAGAGGTGCAGGCTGCAAAGCTGACCCCCATCCCAGAGCCACAGCGGGTGCTGCATCAGGCTCTTCTAGAGTTAGACCCATACATGATTTTTCTGATGATTATCATTTGTCTCAGGGCTTTGCCTGGAATCTCCAGCCCTCTTCTGGCCAGTCCTGCAAAGCGTGGCAGGTTGAGATTGCAGAAACATAGAGATACCACAGCCTGTTGCACTGAGGTTTAACTCAAAAGGGTTGTATCCATAGAGAGTTTTTTTCTGTCCCGCACTAAGTCTCGAGGAGCATTCACATTCTCCAGCCCTGGCACGGCACCGAGATGGCCAGTGTCTGGATGCTGCTTGTAGACAGCAGCATTGGAGAGAGATCCCAAGCAGAGCAACCGGGGCAGGGAGCTGTCAGAGCCGTAGATGTGGGGGAAAGGGAATCAGGGTAAGCTGGCAAAGAGATGTGCCAAAACCCTTCTCAGGGTAACACGTTCCCAAGGTAGCACGGCTGGAGCCAAGGGTTGACTCCTGATTGCACGGGAGAGTTTTAGGAATTCCCTGGAGGAACCGAGATGGCTGCGGAGGAGGTATAAAGACTGCCAAGCATCAGATAAGCAAGTCTGGAGAAGCCTCACATAGAGGCGTGCTTTGGGGAAATCACAGCCCCTGATTTGGTCTGGTGGGGGAAGGCTCTGGGAGACCAGTCTGGCTGGATTTGGGGTAGCCCAGATTCACTGCCTGAGAAGGAGCTGAGCCTGCCTGGAGCACAGAGCCTGTGGGCAATGCCCAGGAGGCTCTGCTTGCACCTGGGCTATTGTTTCATGGTATGTTTTTCTTCTGCAAAGCTATTGTCCTAAAACAAAGAGCATGGGGGTTTAGAAAAGCCAGTGAGTTGTTCTGACTCTAGACATGGAGGAAAGGGCCTGAGTCCTTGTGGGAGTCACGGTGCTCTCCCCAGACAGGTAACGGCTGGTGGGGGATGTTCAAAGCAAGAAAAAGACAGGGACTTTGCAGCGGCATTTGCAGCCTCACTGCTGTGCTCAGCCTGGCTGGTGGTGAAAGCCCACCACTAAAAATATATCATTTCTTGGCTTTATTTTAAATTATTCCATGAGTCATCAGGAGTGCAGGTCCTTGGACAAATCCCACAAGAGTGAGTCAAGGGTGATTCCAAGAGGAGCCCAGGTCTGGCTGCACCCCTGTGGCCACAGCCACCGTGGTGTGGCCATTAGGCACCAAAGCAGCTTTGCACTTGTGTGTCCAGTGGCCACACGTGGCTGTGGGCCAGGAGCACTGGGCTGGCTTGTTTGCATTGCTGTATTTAAGGAATGTGGGTTGATTTGTGATCACAGGCCTCCAGATGGTATATATTGCTGAGGTTCAGCGGATGCTATATATATGATGAGTGAATATTCTTAGGAGACAGGGCTGTGCAATAATGTCTGAGAACATATATAGCAATATAATGCAGGTGTGAGCACAGCCAGGTCTGTGTGCTGATGTTCATGGTTGGCAGGACAAGGTAGACACGGGACAACACCTACCAGTGTGTGGAGAGTAGTCCTGGGGCAATATCCAAAGGCGCTACTCAGATCAGGGCTCGACTGTGTTAATCATGGGATGGATGCCTCTTTCTGCAAAAGCTCAGGATAGAACCTGAGCAGGTGTCATAAACTGGAGCATCACATGGTGGGTGAAGTGCAGAGCCAGGCAGCACAACAAGGAGAAAATTACTGTATGGTGTGGAGAGGTGAGCACTGTGTTCACGTCCTGGAAGTCCAGGCTGAGTGTTTGGAGACCTCTAGAGACTAATGGAAATAATCACAGATCCAGAAATGTGCCTGGTGTAGCACAGGGAAGCCTTGCGTGAAAACCCCTGTGGGAAGCGCGCAGCCAGGCTCCTCGCTGAGTGTTCTGCTACTTTATGAGCAGCAGGAAAAAGACTTTGGGACAAAAAACCAAGAGCAAGACATGGATAATAACAGCTTAAGGAAAGGTGCAAATGCTGTTGTATGGCCAAATGGCTGGCAAATGCATGAGCAGCTCTGCTAGTGCATCCCCTGCAGAGTTTATAATCTCCTTTCCTACACTTAGACTCCCTCCACCTCAGACTATATCTGTCATTCCTGTATCTCAGTAGAACATAATCAGTGTGTTTGGGGTTTTTTTCACCCATCACCAAAGGAAGGGAAAAGTTATGGCATTAAGAGATAACTGCCCCATGCTGCCTCCAGCATCTGAGATTCTAAACAAATTTTCCCTTCCTTCTTGCTAAACAGATGCTGTGATGGCTTCTGAGCAGTGGCACACCAGGCAGAAGGCAAATAAAGATGCACCTGTAAAATCAGTCAGTATTTGGGCTCCATTTACTGATGAAACACATCTGCATCTTTCCCCAGCAACCTTTCTTGTTCTTACTGAAATGCCTACAGGAAGCAAAGCCTTGAATATGGGGAAGCGCTGAACATCTCAGAAGCTGCTGTCCCCAAAACCAGAGCAATCAAAATTCCCTCTCCTTCTTCAAGAACTTTCCCATCTCTGTAAACTGCCTTCACTGCCTTTTTTTGCTCTCCCACAGAGCAGCCCATGGCTCCCAGTGCTGCTTGGCCTGATGCAGTTTTTGCAGCAGTGAAGAAAATTCCATGCTTATTGCTGGTGGTGGTACCAGCAGAGCCTGTGGTGGGAGCTGGAATGAGACTCAGAATGGCCAGGACCTCACTCTGCCAGGACAGGCTGTGTGCACAGATTCATGGCAAGTTCTTGGTTTTACTAAACAACATAAAAGGCTACAGCAGTTTCTCTAGATGTTGTCATTCATGCTGGTTTCTGCACCGCGTGGGTGAGATGCAGCCCCTGGGCACAGAAAGGAGCCTGTATTTGTCCCACCATGTCTTGCTGGGCAAGGTCCTCTGCTATCTCACTGCATGCTGACCTGCCCTGTGGTGCTCAAGCCTTCCCTAGTCCACTGATTTCATTAGCATAATTATGATAAATGTGGCACAATTATTCAGCATGCAGATCACTCTGTTCCTACGTGCAGGACTGCAACGCTGTCTGGCTTTGCCCACTGCCATGGTGGTTATGTCAAAAGCAGCCCCTTCGCCCCACAGCCCCTTGCCTGGCTGGCCGGAGAAACAAGCAGGGCAAGAAGACTCAGAGGGTGAAAATACAACTTTGGGTTCAGGCCATAAGTAGGGAAGACGTTTAACTGGGCAGATTGGAGAGGCCAAGGTCCAGCATCCTACAGCAGCCCAAAGAGGGATGAGTGGGATGTCCCTGGCCCTGTCACCACCACCTCAGCACTTCTGCTGCTGGCTTGCAGCTCCCTTACACGTCCCGATGCTGCCATCTGTAGCACAGAGCTCCACTTCTGGAGAGCCAGAAGAGTGAGGAGACCACGGCAGGGCTCAGCTTCACAAGATTCAGTTTTGTAGGAGTACAAGCGGGTGAATCCCAGACTGGGACTCATTTTTTTCAGCCCCAAGAGAGATTGTTGGCTTCTGTGTCTGTTGGATTGCAGTTTTAATCCTCTGCCAAGGGCACCAGAGCCTGGGATAGTAGCTCACATTCTCCTTATCTGCTGGAAATAAACTAAACACATTAAATAATATCAGCACTGCATCCCATACATTGAGGAGGTTTTAACCATGAAAACCATGGATTCCTGTAGGACCAACCAGGGAACATCACAGTCTCCCATACATGCAGGGATGGGGCCAGCATCTGTTTCTAATGCATTTATGCTGTGAAGAGGGGGGAGTGCGCAGCCATCCCTCCCTTCCCCAGCTCAGTTTCACCCAACCATATGTTAGCACATGCTGACTGTCAGCATGAAACCCCCCATCACTGAAATTCATTTCATCACTACCCATTTCTTGGTGCTTTTCCATGACAGGAAATATCAGACAAAAGCTCCCTCGCCCTGCTCCCAAATCCCTGTATTGTCCCCAGCAGGGAGGGGAAACATGGACCGGGATGTGCTGAGCTCAGCACAGCAGCATCCCGAGCTGGTGGAAAAGTGGCTGTGACAGAGCTGGCATCAGCTCATTTCAGGCCAGGCTCTGACAAACAAAGACTGATCAAAAAGGAAACAGGGAGAAAAAGAAAACTCTGACGGTCAGAGGGAAGCTGAGCCTCTGCAGGAGTCACCATTTCTCCTTTGCACTTCCCTTCTCTCTGGACCTTGTGGTGGATGGGACTCCCAATATCTCCCCCAGCTTTGGAACTCCCCATCCTTCCTTCATCCATTGAACACATCTTTCCTCCCAGATCACAGCCTGAATGCCTGCTGCACTTGGGCTCCATCACATCACAGCTCAGCATTGCCTGGCCCTCGCTGCCTTTGTGTGGGCAGCAGCGGGGTTGGATTAGCCCTGCACACATGAGCAGGCTGATCCCACCGAGCGCACAGTGGGATTTGCTGCTCCCCATCTCCCAGCCGTGTCCGACAGCCCGCTCTGAAAAGG
The DNA here is from genome assembly GCA_033124195.1 of Coracias cyanogaster. Lineage (NCBI taxonomy): Eukaryota > Metazoa > Chordata > Aves > Coraciiformes > Coraciidae > Coracias > Coracias cyanogaster. Next base: position 11,864 of record JAVSBS010029063.1, on the reverse strand, counting down.
AGACCTCAGCCTGCTGGCGATGCTAATCCCTGCGTGTGTGGGCTCCTGGCCGGTGGCCCCTATATAGACCTCTCTGGCTGGGGACCCGGGGTGGATCTGCAACACAGGGGCAGGAGAGCAGGATGGCACTGAGGGTAAGCGCTGGGGACAGGAGCTGGCACAGCCTGGGTGGGATGAAGGGTGATGGTGCAGGGTCAGGTGGTGGATAAAGGAAAGCAGCACAGATGAGGCTAAGAAAGGTCGAAGTTCTGAAAGACAAGGGGCTGCTACTTGGGGTGCTGCTCCCCTGTTTCAGCCCCATCCAGGCTGTTGCAAAGCTTCATGGCTTTTGAGAAAAGGTGATAGGACAGATTTTTTGTCTCAGTTGCAGCAGGTCTAGTGTAGGGGAGTGCTGCCCTGATGGCAGCACTTCTGGCTTGGAGAGTTTAAGCTGAGACCAAAATAAAACTGCTGCTTTAGCAGAGGAGCTCTGTGCTTTGCTGTCCATCTCTGCTGGGACAAAGAGGGAATTGTTGCTTCCTGTGTACATCGTGTGTCTTTTGCTGGGGTTGCTGTAATGATGACAAGCTAAGGGTCAAAGCAAGGCTAACCTGGGTGTTACCAGCACCACTCGCTGTTTAAAACCGTACTGTCAGCTCCATCAGCCCTCCATGTTTCACAGAGGGGAACATTGTTGTGGTCAGACCCTTTGAATGACCACGTGCAGGTTCCCAAAGCTGCTCACCAAGAGTAGCCAGGCATGAGGCTAGTCTCAGCTCCTGTCTAGAAACATGTATATCCCAAAAATGCAATGGAAATGGCAGAGAAAAAAAAAGGGAAGTGAAAGTGCTGAGCTATGGGGAGGGAAAGCAAGGCGTTGCAGCCGGCAGTGGAGATGTCACGGCTGGAGGGATTTTCCCAGTATGAGCAACAAATCTGGCAGAGGGAGATGCTCAGAAATGCAAGATCATTAAAGTACTAAAAAAAGTGGGGTGAAATGGCAAGCAGTTCTTATTAAAATGCGTTATTTAATAAAACTATGAATTATTTAAAAAGGAACATTTTCCAGCTGGTTTAATGCAAGTTTAACCTTGGAGGTGTGGGGAACGGGTAGAACAGGATCAGGCAGGAACTCATGGGAAGAGCCACCATGTAGCACTGGATGAGGACGGGCTGGATGCCACCTTACACACTTTCCTTGATCAGTTCTTGTCCTGCTTCAAAGCATCACAAAGATTTTTGCTTCAGATTTGGTATTGCCCACGTGGGGAGAGGGACCAAAAGCATCTTTGTGTCCTGTTGACAATGAAGGCATTCAGGTTCTTTAATAAGAGCCTTGACATTTTTCTCTAAATTGATACAAAATGAAGTTGCTGCAACATCCAGTTGATGAGGTGGGATTTGCTGCCCCTGAGGTCTTTTGTAAAGAGCTGTGTGGGATCAGGGAGTAAAAATGAAATTTAAAAAAATGGAGAAAAATAGAATAACCTAAGCCCTCAAGTTTATTTAGAAGTGAGAAAAAGACAGGGATGGAGAGTGTGCCTATACTGGTGGGGCGGGGAAAGAAGAGGATGAGAGGGTGAGAAAGACAGAGATGTGTAAGAGAAGAGCAGGGCCATGCACCTCTCCTACCTTGCCACGCTTCACCGTGGCCTCCTCACCGGCAGTTCGAGGCCCTGTACCCAGAGGGGATGTGTCCTGGCTGGAGCGTCGTGGTCAAGGGCGAGACCAGTTCCAGTTCAAGCATGTAAGGACGCAGCCTGCTCACAGCACTCCTGGCTCACGAGAGCCCGCAGCATCACTCCACGGCTCTCCATCACTTCTTTCTCTCGCTGTCTTAGGTTTGAAATTAATTTGCTCTGTGATCCTGGAGACCAAATCGCACTCCACTTTAACCCTCGCTTCTCCAGCTCCAGAATCGTCTGCAACTCCTTCCTCGCCAACCACTGGGGGAAGGAAGAGGTTAATAACACCTTTCCCTTTGAAGCCAAGGAGCCATTCCAGGTAAAACTCCACAGCTCTCCTCGGGTGGGACAGGAGTGACGGGGGTCCTTCTCATGGATCCAACCCTGCCTTTCCTCCCAGCACCATACCCACTAACATCCCCTCTCTTGCTCTGTCTCCTGTCAGTATTTCTGTTGAACTCTGATTTGCTGCTGATGTACACCCCACGCTGGCACAGGCACACAGAGCCCCAGTAATAATCCCTGGATGCTGCTTTTCTTTTTTAATTTAGGCTTTGTATTATCACTAGTTTCTGCTATCATGAAGAACTCAATTACTCTCTCCTTTTGCCCAAAATGGAGGTGAGCAGTGCATGTGTTGTCTCTGACAAGATTTGAAGTGGGTTGTAGGTGCATGTGCCCAGAGCCAGGCACTCGCTGACATGATGGCAGGAAGGTCTAGTGAGGATGTGCAGCCACATGGTGAACCTAACACAGTCTCTTTTTCAGGTTGAAATCTACTCTGACCAGGACTATTTCCACATTTTCATTGATGAAAACAAGATCTTGCAGTACAAGCATCGGCAGAAGCAGCTTTCTACCATCACCAAGCTTCAGATTCTCAATGATATTGACATTTCTTCAGTGGAAATCACCAAACGAGGCCTTTACTAGAGACCAGAGTTCGGATAGTCTTGCAAACCATTCCCCCTTAAGGTCTTGATCCACCTGAAGACCATCTCCTCCCCTTCTCCACCCAACATATGTCATCACCAGCCAGAGAGATGGCTAGACATGTGTCCTTGTAGTGGAAGAGATGGTCATTCCCATTGCATGCCACTAAGGCAGCACCCAGCCATGTTGCTAACTAGCCCAGATCATCAAAGCCCATCTGCCTCTATGCCTTAGGGTGCACAATAGGATTTGAAGGTCTTATCATCTTTGCTATTGGACAGCTTGACACATCAGCTCTGCCTTGAATAGTCTAGACACCTGAATGTTAACCTAGAAATTGTGTTTGCCCAAAAGCAGGGTGTGAATTAGTGCTAGTCCTCAGCTGGCCACATGGCAAAGGATGTAATGGATATGGATGTTAGGGATGGAAAGGCACATTTCTTTCCATGAGCTGAGTAAAAATGCTACCATATTTGCCAGTGAAATCAAACAAGGAAATTCCTGCTGAGATGTCCCTCACTGTGCAGATCAACTGAGTTATGCATTCTCTGCAAATCTCCAGGCACAAAGTATGAGCAAGGGCTGGAGACTGGGCAGGAGGACATAGGCTGAGGGTTGCTTGGTTTTGGCGTTGGCAAAATAGTGCCTTTTTGCTTTAAGGGCTACCATAAAATGAAGGTCCCACGTATGTAAATCAGGGTGACAAGATTCAACTTGCAAGGTCTTTCCTGAGATCCCTTTCACCAACTGAGAGACCTTTGCTCAGCCTGAGTCCCACCAACTCCGGGCTTGTTAGACTCAGAGCGCCACGTTGGGTCAGAAAAGGGTAAAAGCTGAGAGATGCATAAAAGCACACGGTTCCTTCATCATGCACCAGAAATGCAGCTGGTCTCCAAACAAAAGGATCTGAGGAAATTGGGGTCTAGAGATTTTAAGATCAGAATTAACAAAATGCCATTATTCCTGTGGATAGACTCTGGCTTTTCTTTTTACACAGCTTTCTTGTTTTCTTTTCTCCTCCATTTCAGCTGTCTTTCAAAATCAGAGCAGACCACTTGCCCCTTGCACCTTCTTCTTATTTCCACCCTCTTCTCTGGAGCACAATGTATCTCCGACTCCTTGAACAGGCTACAGCAGGCTAAAATATACTATTTTTACTTTGTTTTAATTACGCTCATCACAAGAAGCATAATGTCACAGTGTTAAATCTGAACAGGAACTCACTCCAAAAATGCAATTACAGCTGCCCCCAAATCACTCCGTTGTTCCTCAGACACAAGACAGACCACATTCCTGACGCTAAAGGCAATGACGATCTTGCTTTGCCAATCCTTTCCATCAAGGAGAATTCACTAGGTAAGAAGTCAGTCCTTGCCTTTGGGTGGGATGTCTGAAGGTCACAGATTTGCTCCAGCCTTTTCTCAATGCTCAAACTGGCCATTCCCAACTCTTCCATCTATTTATTGTTTCAAGGACTTAGGAGGAAGAGGTGACTGTGTAGCCAACCACAACATATGATGCCACAACATTGACATTTATGAGTTTGCTAAAAAGTTTATCATGTTTTTCCAGACTGTAAGGAATACTAACTGGAAACTATCCTGTTCTCATGGCAAAGAGTGCAATGGGAACACAAAATGGTCCTAAATGGTAACTCCTGCCTCCGAAAAGAATGGAAAATACAATTCAGAAATGGCCAAGGTCTTGGTTGCAAGTCAGGAGGGTTGGAGATGGTGAGAATTCCTCTGGCCTGGAATAAATCAATCACCACCAGGACAAATTCTATTCGTTGTGATGTAACTCAGGGGTTCAACAAACTTTACTCTTATGGCCATCTCTTCAGCAAAACAGGCACAAACACAGACAAGATCTGGCCCACTGGGATCTCTGTGTCATACCTCTGACAATGTTGGACTGCATTTCAAAGAAATTATCCTTTTTATTTGTGCTTCTTTGGGAGTTGATGGAGACAGATGATTTTTTCATGGAGGAAAAGTGATTAAATGATTGGTAAGAGTAATACTTGGCACTTACATGGCTGTAAACTCCCATCTATAGCCGCTGCTGCAGAAACACACCACAATTTCATTTTTTTCCAGAAGTGAGCACAAAGGACCACAGACAAAGAGGGCAAAAAATACTTCAACTACAAATAAATAAAAGGCATGCCACAAAAAATCAGGCAGCAGCAGAGATTATGCCCTGACTCCTGAACACTTTCCCCCCAGCTTCTGCCAGCGGCTGATCTCACTCCATTACCATCTGCACCGAGAGAGCCCAATCTCTCCTGACACATCCACAGCATTGCTGCTGGCTTCAGGATTTTATCTGCTGCCTCCTCCAGCCAAAACACTCTCAAGGGTGAAGGGTCTTCAGAGCAAGAGAGATCTGGAGAGCTACAGAACATCTCTGGGAGGAGAACTTCAGGGCTGGCTGTTTGTAGCACAGTTTATGGGGAATGAGAGATGCCCTCCAAGTCTGACCCTCATCTGCCTCTTAAGTAGAAACTCCAGAGGAAAACACAGTCTCACAATTATAATGGTCGATTAAACTCAGGAGCGGGGTTGGTACATCAGACTTGGACAGAGGCATTGCATGCTGGTATGGAGGTGATCAAAGAGAACAAATCAATCCTCCTTCCAAATTTTAACCAGCCTTCCTATTCATGACCTGGGGTTTGAAACTGGGGAGGGAACTGATGGTGATGAGCTCTTGTCCAGGGGTATTTTTTGAAGAGCTGGAGGCCTTTTGAAGGAGAAGGAGCAGAGGCAGCTGAGAGTGCAGCTTTGGGAAGGATCAGCATTTCACTGCCCAACCTACAGTCCAAGCTCGGTATTTTTGCTGTGGCCAAGGGCAGCACAAAAGCCAGGCTGAAATGATGCCAGAGGGCAATTACAGGATGAGATTGGGACTGTCCTAGGCAGGATCTGCTTTTAGAGCAGCAGCTCTTCAAGGTTAAATGGACTGGGGAGGGACACCTGAAAGACAGGTGACCCTCAGGAAGAAAAGCTGAAAGATGTGGTGACTTCCCTCATGGGCTTGCCCTTTCCCACTGATTCTCTTCATTTGAGCTGGATCTGCAAAGCTCAGTGAAATGCTCTGGCTTGTCCCCAGATCAATGAGGGGGAAATCAGGCTCATAATCCTTCGTGCTTAAGCTGTGCCAGGACTCCCAGGGCCAGGGTCCCCTCTGGCAGTGTCATAGCACTGCAGATCTCCTGCAGAGCATCTGCCGATGCATGATCAGAGAGCACTCCTTGGTGTCGAGGAGGCTGCTGGCAATCATCGCATATCCCAGCAGCAAGAACCCGCAGTTTCCTCACAGGCTGGTGAGCAAACGGCTCCCACGTCAGCGACAGTCACGTCTCATCAGCAGAGCATCGGGCTGAGCGACGCTGTCTCTGCCAGCATTAACAAGGGACAGTTGAATATCAGACACTAGGTCCAGCCTTGAGATAGGAAAGGCAGCACAAAAAAGGGCAAGGGCTTGCTGCCAATGCAAGTGAGAAAGACTTCTAAGAAACCAGCAAAAAAGGAGGAAGCCATGCAGGTTGCCTCTGCCTCATACCCACTTTCCGACTTGATGCTCTTTTTTTTGGCCATCCCTCTGTACAAAAAAAAAAACCCTAAACCCACCAAACTTTGATGTTTAGATTTAACTACTTTTAGCTAGAGGGCAGCTCTGGTGAAGAAAGGCAGGAGGGCAGCTGTTAACTGCTTAACTAACAATTCCCTTTCTCCTCCCTTTTCAATGCTCCCATGAGCATCTCCTGATGGACATCAGCTGGGCTGCAGTAGAGAACTTCACCTCTCCACTGATCCTAAGCAACTGTGCTGTAGTGCAGTTCAGTGATCATGGTCTCATGTCTACAGCATCCCCAAGGCCTCCATTTTCCTAACACACTGCCACAGAAGTAGTTGCTAGAAGTGCAGACCTTATCAGCAATGATTTGCTTCCTTACATCTCTGAGCCCTTATCTAAGAGACTGCTTATTCAACCTGGGCTGTCAAACTCCTTGAATGTTCAGGAGTCACAGGTGTTTGCCGGCAGGACTGAGGAACATGAAGGGCAAATGCTCAACCCTTTTCTGAAGAGCATGAGAAAAAAAACAAACAAACAAACAAGATGAAAGGAGGAGTAACCCTCAGTTCTGGCTGGGAAAAGGCATTTCTGAGGCACCAGGCAGCCCGAGATTGCAGCTCGAAAGGAGTTTCTGCTGGAAAGAAGAAGGATGTTTCTTTTATTGCACTTAAGAAGAGCATTATAAAGCCATTTTAACTCAGAACATCTTCATCCAGAGCCAGCTTGGACAGGAAAGTACACCTCCCAGCTCTGATTTTGCATGCATGGTAGCAGGTACTGGCTGCAGACATTAAACACCGACTGGAGAGGGATTATTTTCTGAAAGAAAGGATCTGCTCTAGAGGCTGAAGAATTGGAAGCTGATGGTATCTCTTTATTTGGCAGCTGTATTATTGTACATCACTGCTGCCTAAGGGAAGGGTAACAAAAATTAGCCTGATGCCCAAAATTGCTGGCCCTCCAGTTCTGCAGTCTGTTCAAGACCCTCTTGCCAAAGCAAGAGGTATATAGATGATAACATGATAGATGCAATCTATCATGTTATTCCTTCAAGCAGTATGAACATAGCTAGCCAAATCTCTGACTTGAGCAGAGCACAGGGCAACAGCTTATGGAGACCAGGATGATTTCTCTGTGCCATACACCATTGCAAAGCTGTCTGGGTCTCATAAAGCACTTTAAAACCGTAGGGATCCAAGTAAACTACAAACAGAGGAAGTACCGTAACACCCTTGTGTAGGTGAGGAAATCAAGGCATGCAGAGGAAAGAAGCAGAGCAGAAAAGGAAGGAGGGAACCAGGTGCTTTTTCCTCCAGCCTGGTGCTCTCATGCTGCAGCTCCTGGCCCGGCCATGTAGTTTTTGGGTAGATTTAGCTGAGACTTTTGATCTATCAGATTAAGGCTCGAGCCTTAATGAGCAAACAGGCTCCATGCTGAACCCCTCTGCAGTGTACAGCACAGCCCATGTCACAGAGACCAGCCAGCTCCTTGTCTTAAATGAGGGACAAGGGCTGCTGAGGGGCTCATTAGCCCAAGGAGTTTTCCATCCATACATACACAGACATCATCGCTGTGGTCTTAGCTACTCACCAGCATTTTTCTAGCTTGTTTCATGCTCCAGCCCAAACAACTGAAGAGCGACCAACTTTTCTTCATTTTGTTCCCCTTCCTTGACACGCCACCTGTCCAAAGAAAGGCCTAGCAATTGCAGTGTGATGTGTTGCACAAAAAAAGCTTGCTGGTTTCAAAAATTGGGAGTAAAACTGAGATGCAGCTAGTTCACCTTCTAACCTCTGCCTTTGTGCTGAACTCCAGCTATTGTCAGCTTTCATTTCTTGAAGTTGCTCTGTTCTCTGAACACATACTGCAAACAGAAAGACAGATGTGGTGTGTGGTGATGAGAGGGCAGCAATTGTGCTTCCAGTAAATTGCCTGAGTCTTTCCAGATGAGTCACTGCATGGGGAGAGGTGAGGCATCATTACTAGACAGAAAAAGTTTGCAACTGATCCTGACAGAGTTTAGCAACCTCTCGAAGCCTCTGCCTTCCTGATTTTCTACAACTGTGGCTGTGGAGATTCCTTTTAAAAGGCTGCCCAAAATACATAACAGCTCACAGATTATTTTTCTTATCCAGCCCAAACATTAGAGCAGGCTGCTGAAAAGCATTCAGACCCAGGATCGCCTCTCTCCCTGCCTCCCAGCTGAAATACCTGCTCCCACAGAGCAGAAATCCTAAGGATTTCCTCATTAGAAGTATAAAATATAAGAAAGCTTATTTTTAAACACACAACACTTGATCACCAGACCCCTGCTGTAAATGTGCTCTAGTTTTAATCCTCATTGCAACCTGATCTGAGGCATATCTGCTGTGAGACAGCTACCCACAAAGCATCACCTGGTCTGGGAGTAAATCCCTTTGCTCAGAAAGACAAAGCCCCTCCTATTGTATTCTCAAAAAGCCTTTATCTCCTCCCTGACACTGGCAGATCTGGGCCCTGAGAGCACTTTCCTCAGAGCCGTTCCTTCCTGCATTTCCCCTCTGCAGCTAGGAAGAGGCAAACAGTGGCAAATTTAAAGCCTTTGTCAGAGACTTCCTCCAGATGGCAATCAGCTGATGGAGCCGAGAAAGCTTTATCATCTAAAAGGCCCTTTATTAGCCTGTTGCACCTGGGTATAGAGCACCAGGGAAGCAGCATTGTTATGCAAATCTGGCAGCGTTCAGGTAGAAGGATAGAGGACTGACCACCGGAGCAGCCTTTGCTCTTAATACTGTTTTATCTCCCTCCCTTCTCAGTAGGATCAGGGGCAGAGCACTTAGACCACTGGAGTTGTAACAGGATGATCTGGAACTCCACACACCTGGTCAGACCACCAAGATTCCTCATTTACCAAATCTGCTTGATTTGGGCTTTACTTGCAGTCTGCTGCTATTTCTTCCCAGGGCTGGTGGCGCCTGTGTTAACGCAGAGGGTGAGACAACCACACAAAACATGGACACAGAGGAAATCCCACCATTGCTTCAACAGATCCTGGATCACCGCTCAGGGGAGAGAAGGGCTAGGTGCAGGTGGTGTTAGATGTGTCAGCTGCCAGCCCTACTACGTCCTGGCGTCTCTTCTCAAAGATGGTTTAGTCAGTGCTCAATATCTCCTCAAGATCTTGTCTGTAAATTTGCACAATGGATTAGGGATCTGCAGCACTGATTTCTCCTTTAAAAAAAAACAAACCTCTTTCTTGCGCTCTACATCTCCATGTAGTGACTCTGTTTTCAATGAGACAGGATCAAATTCACTTGATGTGCTTCTGTTTTTAAGCAGGGTCCCTGCAGGAACACATTCAGCCCCACGTTCCCCAGCCTGCTACTTGCCTGCCCTTCTGCGCAAACCAAAAGCAAAGATATCTGAAAGACGGATTTTTCAATCACACTAATGCCAAAATGGTGTTTCATTGTTCTCGAGTGAGCGAACATCATATCAGACAAATTCTTCTGTACAAAATTATCTTTTTATTTCAGCCACTACATTTCTGGAGCACTCAATCTAAGAGGCTTCCAATAAAAAGGACAGAAGATAAGGAATTTGGCATATAACTGTTTATGAAAACAGATATCAGTGAATATTCTCAGGCATAAAAATGCACACATTCTCTATTTAAAGTCCTCCAAAGGATACTTGAAATAGTTTAAATGTTCCATTCTTTGATTGCAAGGGAAGAACAGTGGGAGAAGAAAGGTTTTCACTCTTGTAAAAGTAATTACAAACAACAAACACCAATTCCCACATGTTTTTTGTTTGGTTTGTGATTTTATTTTCAAGGAATCTGAAGTGCACTTGGAATCTTTTATGTATTGTCTTTGACTGTGTGCAGTGTTGGCCTCTTATCTCCTCCTGGATTCACAGCCACGTCAATGCACTGACATCAGCGAACGCAACGCCGGAGCTATGCAGAGGACCTGGACCACGATGCCAGAAATAGCTCATGTTCCCCCGAAAGCGCGGTGCCAGAGCAGCGATGGCACAGGGACGGAGGATCCACCAGCAGAGGGAGCGGCAAAGCCAGCTCCGCGGTCCCCCAAACCCATGGCACCCACCATTTGGGGAGCTTTGTTGCTGGGTTAGAGATTTGTAAGAATATGTCCCAGAGAAGGGTGGACAGATTTTGTTTGTCCCATACAAGTTAGCAAACAGTGATGCTGTTACTCTCTCACCATGGCAAGAGAGACCCAGACAGACAGGATCCAGTGTTGCTCCTGTTTCTATCAAGCATTAGAAATGCTCACACAGACCTGCCCTAGTTACAGCAGCGTCAGGGTCCCTGGGAGGGGCAAGGAGTGCGCTGTAAGTAGATGCACAACCAGAGGAACTCTTCCACCTTCACATACTCAAGGTCCACCTGGTCACCAGCATAAGCTAGAAAAGTCTCGGAGTTTTCTGGACTGACACTGGTTCTTGGGGCTGGGACAGGCAGAGTATCACTGGGGCTGTGTGACACCCAGCTGGGGCTGGGAGGTTGTGCCGAGAGAGCTGTGCTAAACTCACCCCACTCCAGGGCTCTGGTGTGCTGTGGGCAGCACAGGTTTGAGCAGCTGCAGCAGGCTTGGGAGCTGTTGTGAGTTTTTCTGAGATTCTGGCAAAGCCCCAAAGTGGCTGACTCACTCCTCTTCTCAGGTCAGTTCTTCACAGCTCTAACTCCAGTGAGACCAGTGGGCTATTTTTGATGTGCGTTGCTGTACGGTCACAGCCCAGCCCATTACCCTTGCTGGTGAAGGATGGCTCCCGGCTCCAGTGGGATTTATTTCGCTTCCACTCCAAAGCTGTTCCATAAGAGGGGAACCAATGTGAAAAACAATGTCTTTGTGTTAGAAATTCCCCATCTTGAGCTATCTGGTGACTTTGAACTTGTTAGAACCAATGAACTCGTTCTAATCAGTGCTCCTGCCCTCTTTGTCAGCTGTACACAGCGTATAGATTTGTCTTTTGTTGTTAGAGGTGACTTGGCATTTGTGAGTTGTGTCAACGGATGCAAAAGTACGATTCATTCTAATTATATCGAACCACTGATCAACTTAGTAGTCTAGTCTAGTATTTTAAGACCTAAAGGTTCCTTAGCAATAAATCATGTGGGTTACAAATAAAGTGCATGGGGGAGGGAAAAAAAAAAAAAAAGAAGTTAATTGTGTTTATTAGCTTGAACATTTGGAAAGTAACTACCTGGACAAAATACCTTGGCACATTTCTTCACTCTCTTCTCTTGTATTCTGTTAATGCTCGACTAAAACTGTTGGCTTAAATACCTCCGTTCTGTTTCCTCTGTGGGAAATGGCAGGTCTGCATTGGGGAGGCTGGGCAGAGGCTGGCAAGGGCTTGGGCGCATGGAGATTTCCAGTTGCTACCTTCGACCCCGGCCTCCGTAGTTTCCTGTTTGCCACAGATCTATTTGCTTGTGGAGCAGCTGTGAAATTGCCGCAGATTTTAGGTATCCATGAGAGTATCCGTGCTTTGCACTGCATAGAATAATGTGTACCTTGTGCTCTGGGCAACACGCTGTAATTAGTTTGTAGAAGTTGTTTGTCTCTGAAGATCTATAAATACACATACATAAAACTATAAGGGAACAAGCAGTCACATGCAGCAAATGCATTCTAATGCAGAGGAGCTTTATACACTGATCACATCCCTCCCCCC
>JAVSBS010029062.1:0-13651 GCA_033124195.1 Coracias cyanogaster | reverse complement strand
CTCGCCCCCCGAGACGCGGCCCCACCACCGGACCTTCCATGCTCCGCCCGCCCCATTGTCCTGCCCCACCGGCCAGCGCTGGGGCTGCACGGTTCCCGTTGGTTGAAATGGCCGATAACACTTTTACAGCTGTGCAAGAATCAATTATTACACCATTTGTTCTGACGATACCATGAAACCTTCCCATCTGCAGCCACCTCTGACGCGCCTGGTGGGAAGGGAAGAGTCACTCTCCCGCGGGCTGGAAAGCATGACATGGGGAGGGCTGGTGACAACCGGGGTTTTGGCTTGATGTTAAGCCACCAGCTGCTAACGCCGTACTTGTCTAGCCTGACAGGACTGCAGAGCGGGTGAAGCACAAAGGTTGTGTTGTTGTTCTAAGTCGGACACGACTGCACAAGACGCCATCATCACGCTGCGCTCCCCATTCACCGGCATCAGACATCAACCTACAGCATGTTGTGGAGATCTCAAAAGCAGCCCAGGTCACCCAGCACCTACAACAGCCCTCCACAGATGGAACTGAAGGGGTGAGCCCAGCGCTACTCACACTTGGGATGAGCTCACTAGGGAGCAGAAGCAGCTCCAAGAAGCTTGTCTCGGGGTACCCACACGCAGCAAGGATGCTCTGGCCAAAGCCCGCAAGGTCTGCACAGGGCAGAAACCTCATTCATCTCCAAGATGTCAGAGAGCCAAGCACCAAACCAAGCTCTTTTTCTCCAGTTACACCTTGATTGGAAGGAAGACTTAACCTCTTTGCCACCAGCGGTGCCCGGCTCCATAGCACACGAGGCACCACGCTCTGCCCGGCTCGGCGAGGTGACGGCTCCCTGCACGCTCCCATGGGACCCCAACACAGCACGTGCCCATCAAAGGCTCCCGGGGGATCCGGCATTTGGAGTTTACGATGTGCAAGGCAGATGGGGGAGATAATTCCTGCAATTTGCTTACCAGCTCTTTCAGCCATGCACACAAGAATCGCACCGGATGGGTTTCTCAGCAGCTGGAGCAGTTCAAAGAAACCCCCCGGAGCAACAGTGCACACCACCCTCCGGGAGCATTAAGGGGCAATTCCCACAGACACAGCGTGGAAACCTTCTCCTGCCACCTTCCTCAGTGGCCCGGGGCTTGGCAGGACACAAAAAGGCACAGGGCACCTCTCCAAGCCCCCCTGATTTAGCATCTCCCTAGAGCACAGCACAGTTGCTGTTGATTCCCATCGAATGCTGCAGCTCCCCAGGGCCCTCTGTGCTCCGGCAACCCGTAAAACCAGGGACTGCCAAAGCCAGGCTCAACCTCCTGTGGGAAACAGCCCATCGCCAACCGCTCCACGCACCATGCCATGTCCCTCTGTCCATCCCAGCCTCCCCAGCCACACGTTCCTGCCGGGCACTGCCAAAACCCAGCAGTCCCCGGCCCTCTGCCCCAGCTGCCACCACAGCTCAGGGCAGAGACCCATAGCAGGGGGTCACGGCAATGCCAGGGGGTCATGGTGATGCTGGAGAGCCATCACCCGCGGTACCAGAGCCAGGGATGTCTGCAGCTGCCCATCTGATGGCCGCAGTGGTGCCAGGAGCAGCTCCACCTTCCCAAGACCGGTGCAGATGCGAGCAAGCCACTTCCAGCCCGGTCACTGAGACAGACAGCTGGGGAGCTGGCACACCACCAAACCAGCACCAAACCACTCCCACGGCCGTGGCCCTGGCACCGCAGCCCTGCCATCCCCCTGCCCACCAAACCCCTGCTCTGCCCAGGTCTCACCACCTCCCTCCCTCACCTCTCCTGCAGTGACCTGCTCTCCTGCCACCCTGGGCTAAGGGCTTCTCCTCCGCTGCCCAGCACGGCTGCGAGGTGGAGAGCGGACCACAGCACTCACGTCAGCTCCTGAGAAAAGACCTGTGCCCGGCCAGCTCCTGCCAGAGCACTCATCGCGGCAGCTTTCCGATCCAAGCCCTTCTCCGAGCGCAACCCGCGGCTCCGCGTCCTTCCCCTCTTCCTCAGCCACGCTGCAATGCAGCTCCAGCCCAGCACCAGCCCTGCCAGCAGCCAGAGGCCCCTGGCCCCGCAAGGACGAGGGGAGGGCACGGCTGCAAACGCAGCGCGGCAGCAGCTGCTGCTTTAGAACAACCTCTTGGGCTCAAGAGCAAGTCATGGCTTTTATCCCCCCGCCGGATGCTGCACAGAGAGGTGCCCAGCCCGGCACAGAGCTGCTGCTGGCAAGGACCCAACCGATGCAGCCCCACGTTGGGCGCTGCCAGGGCTGGCACAGCCCCCCACACCCCACCCCACCTTCCACCTGCACCAACCGTGGAAGCTCAGCTCTTCCCTAAACCAGAACCAGGCGAGACTGTGTGTAAATCCCACTGACCTTAGAGCTGCACAGCAGCCAAGGAGCCGCACGTTTCGAGGGTGAACCCCTTGGTCTCTCCAGAGGCTGGAGAAGCAGCAGCTCGCTCCAGCGTTTGCAGCCCCGGCGTTGTACCACGGACGAGCATCTTTCGAGGATTCCACCCCGTGAGTTATCCCCACTCCAGTGTTTCCTACTGGGCCACCAACTCTCAAGGCAGGAGTCTGGTGCTGCTCACCCATGGGCAAGCAGACTTTAAAGAAGTGCTGAGAAACGACTGTAGCGAAGGCGAGGCCGGGCTCACGGCAAAGGCCACTGCAGGAAAGAGCCAGGAGAAGACATGGACCCAAACCCGGGAGGTACCAGGGCGGCTGCAGTGCGAGCATGGCACGGGGAGGAGCCGGCCTGTCACCAGTGCTGCCCAGGGACCCTCGTGCTGTGCAAATGCCGAGGCAGCTACTACAGGGACATTTATCAGGGGACCGAGTGAAGACAGATGCTCAAGCAAAGAAGGGGTTCCTCAAGCAGGGTACAGGCCCATCCCAGCAAAGGCACAGAGCTGAGCGTGCCAGCCCAGTGCTCGGCATCCCCCACTGTGCCCCCTGACCTGCGCTGCAGAGCGGCACGGGAGGAAACCAGAACGGGGCCACACAAGCAAGACACGGCTTTTGGAGGGCCAGGACCAAGGTTTCCATCAACCTCTCAGCCTGTGAAGGTCTACAGTGTGTTCCCAACAGCAGCTCAGCCAGTGCTCTGCCAAATACACATGCCCAGTGCTGCGCCAGCCTTGAGCCCATGGAAGAGCCACACACAATGTTGCTTCAGTCCCATCTCGTTGCTCGGTGCTGCCAGTGGGAAAAAGGCTCCTCCAGCCTCCCTGAGACCCCCGACCTCGTGCCCTGCTGACGGAGCTTGTGCGAGCCTCACCAGAGCCTCGCCGCGCTGGCACAGCCGAGCGCCTGTTCCAGCTCCAAAACCACCGAGCGCGATGGCGACGGATGCCATGGGCTCGGGGAATTCAAAGGCTATTGTGCTGCTTTGTGCAAGTTTAAATATATCTGCACGGCTGCTTGGGGTTGCATTCCTGGTGAAGGGTAAGATAAACAAGGCTTCCTGCAGGAACTGAAGACAATGGGGGAACAATCAGCGTTAATCCCCAGTGCAGAAACAATGCAGGTAGCAGATATTTTGGACTCTCCTGCCCTCCCCCCAACAACATCCAGGAAGAGGCACCCAGACTGGTGGGACTGGGCCCATAGGCCTTGGCTGGAAGACACGAACTGTTCAAGAAGAAGGAAGCGACACGGCACAGGAGCCGAGGGATTGGCCGAGGGATTGGCCCAGGGCTTGGCTGCTCTGGGCTCCCCTCGCCATGGGAGGCTGGCACACGAGGCACGTGCTTTGGAGACACCTTTTTGCTGGCGTACTCAGCTCCAGGCACCATCCAGGCTCCCACTGGGGGCTGTGGGCACCCACACACTGATGGTCCCAGCGCAGGTTTGGGGATGGAGTTTGTGCCTGCGCCCCAGCCCTGCCTCACTCCCAGAGCGGCACAGCCAGAGATGCCACACGGGACCAGCCGTGGGCAAACCCAGCGGGGAGCTCTCCCGTCACCCCAGGGAGGGAGAAACCTGGTCACAGCCCCCACTCCTGCCTCCGCCGCTGGGCCAGAGGATGTTGGAGACCCTCTGCTGCTACAGTGACCACCTCTTCGTTTCAAAGAGGGACAAACCAAGGTTTGTCTTCAAATCACAGCAATTCTTTACATCATTTTCCTACATGGACCCTTGGGAGTGCTCCATGAGCTATGCCTCCCAGTGCTCCCAGTGCTGCAGAACGACAGAGGGACATCAGCACTCCCTGGACGTTTTGCCAGTGCATTAAACAGGTAATCTGAAGCCTTTCAAGACAAAATGCTCCTTCTTCACTGGGAGGTGACTCACAACCATTAGCATCCCTTTGGAGAGGGCTCTCCAGCCCTCAATCACTTCTGCACATAAGCATTTTTACCTTTCATCTCAAAAAAAAAAAAAAAAGCACTAATTCAACCAGCTCAGCTTTCCCTCGGCCATACTCCAACTCACACCAGGATTATTTCATTTTGCAATTGTATTTGCACCATTTCACGGCCATGCTGGGAGCCCTGGGGCTGGGGCTCGCAGCAAGGTGCTTGGGGAGCCCAGGAGCCAGCGCCTGCCCTGAGCACCCTGCCCTCGGCCACAGCGGCACAGGGTGGCCAGATCCAGCCCAGGCAGCAGGGACGGCTCAGCGATACAGGACAGGGGGGTTTACGGGCATGACACAACCAGCTCCAGCTTCCAGCCGCTTGCACGAACCCCTCGGTGTTGCCCCGAACACCCTGCGCATTTCTCAGGTGATGTGCCACAAGGCAACATCCCCCTGCAAAGGAGCTCGGGGTCCACAGCGCAAGCGAGGAGGCTGCAGCACAAAGAGGGAACCGTTATGGCAGAGCCACCACCTGTCCCCATGTCCCTCCCTCTGCTCTGGATGCCACCAAACACCCACAGCGGTGGCCCGGCCGAGGGCAGGATGCTCCACCAGCAACACAACACTCAGCATCCTCCGGAGCAGCCCTGGGCTCACTCCCTCGCCACGCAGAAGTTTTCTGGTCAAAGCCAAGCTATCAGCAGGGCAGCAGTAAGGCTGTAAGGACACCATCCGCCACATCCCACAGCTCACGTCAGGACAGGGATTAAACACCAAGCAAGGCAGGTTCTGAGCACGCACAGCCCGGTCAGGAACAAGCAGCTCACCAAGTCATCCAACAGATCGGGCTGCGGTGAAAGACCAGGGCACAACCCTTGAACCCACTGCTCCAAAGCCCCGCGCAGGCTCATCCTGCGCACGGAATAATCACACAATCCCACCCTATTTCCTGGAGGATTACGACTGCACCGGCTGTCCCTGTGACCCCTGGTCCGTGGCACAGCAGCCCACGCTCCCCAGCCAGCACGGCTCGGCCACGCTGCATCTCCCAGAGCGCTCCTCCCTGCTCCGAGGGGCTGCCGAGATCATTCCGGGGCTGCGGGTCTCCCCATCATCCCTTTCCGCTCTCCTCAGATGCAATCCATGAGATGAAGCAGGTAGCTACAAAGGCCATTTCCTCCTGCCATCCAGCTCCCTCCCTGCCCGCCAGCTGCTGGAGGGAGCAGCAGCAAGAGGCAGCGCAGACAGTACCGCTGTATAACACTGAAATGTTTTTTTAATGATCTGAAGGAAAAAGAACATGCTCCATGTTTTGCATTTATAATAATCACAGACCCTGCATGAGGCTTGCTGCAGACGGGGTTTTACACGCGGAGATGCCTTTGCCTCCGAGAGCATCCGAGGGCCATGATTCTCCGTGGGGAGTCAACTCCACCTCCGCAGGCAAAAGCTGGCGGCGGGTGAAGAATCCCAAACACACACAAATCCCAAGGATGCTACAGGGAGCACAGCCCTTTGCAGGTCACACAGGGACCGCAGCAGTGGCCAGGGGCTGAAGAAAGTATTGGCAGCAGTGACAGAGCTTAAAAAAAAAAAAAAATATATACATCTATAAACCAATTCATCCCGGCACACCCAGACCAAGGTCTTTCCCAGCCAAGGGCTGGGACACAGAGCAGCTCTTCAGGCAGCAGGGAGGGTCCTGCCCTCTGCCATCCCCACACGCAGCGAGGACGTGGCACTGAGGAGCCGGGTCCTCTCCCGTGGCAGAGGACACCAGCACTCCTGCGCTTCGCGCGGGTGGCATCAGCGCCCAGGAGTAAGCTAGCAAGGGCATGCAAGAAGATTCAGCACCCTCCTCCTCCTCCTCAGCAGCAGAGCTTGGTCCCCCAGGCTGGCATCTCGTGCTCCCCGTGCGAGCACGACGGAGCCGCTGCCTCCCCGCAGCCCCCGTGCCCGGCACGCAGGATGGCACAGGGGAGCTCGGGGGCCGTGCCCAGGCTGGGGCGAGAGGGCGGCAGCCGAGCAGGAGGCACGCACAGGACTCGGGGCAGGATGTGGCCCCGGCACAGCACCCGTGGGAGACCGTCCATGTCAGGAGGGCAGCAGAGGAGGAGAAGGGAAGGGGAGCCCAGCCTGGGAGCCACCAGCAATGGGGAGAGCAACAGCAACAGGCTTGGAGGGAGGTAAGGGAGAGCAAGGACACGGTGGTGAGGAAACGGGAGCAGAGGTGCCAGGAGAGAAGGGAAGAGACACAGGAAGAGCTGAAATAAGCCTAGACTGCGAGCAAAGAACAGGAGGGAGCATCTCCAGCAAGGCATGAGGAAGAAATCCTCCTGCTCTGACCACGAAATGGCTGCAGAGCATTTATCCGAGGCTGCCGACGGTGCCAGGGAGGAAGGGAGACGGGACAGGGCAGCTCGGAAGTGGGGCGGTGAGGCAGGTGCTTCAGGAAGCAGAGGGAAGGACCAGGATTTTGAGGGAGAACAGGGAATCCAGGAAGCTGGATCTAGGGCCTGAGAGGAAAAATCTCAGAAAGGATAAAGCAGGTTGTCCCTGGGAGAGGCCAGCCCTCATCAGTGGAGAAACGGGAGATTTCCAGGAGGAAAGCAAGCCTGAGAGGTGGAGCACAGAAAAACAGAAGCTCAGGATAGCCTCAGGCATGGTCCTGGGGCCAGTAGAGATCCCAGAAGACATCTCCCATCCAACACCATGGATGAGAAGGAAAACGCCAGGCAAGAAGATGATTACAGATGGGATTTCTCACCACAGAAAAGACCCCGAGTTGTGCAGCCCAGCACCTACCACCCTCCTGCAAGACAAAGCCCAGCCTGTTCCTCCTTACAGCCACACCAACACTTCCAGCACCGGGGAGAGAGAAATGGAGGCATATGCAGCCAGGGAAAACCTCCAAGCAAGAAAACTCAGAGCACATTTCTGGGAAGGGAAAAAAGCAACGCAGGCAGACAGAGGCATCGGCAGAGAGAGCCGAGGCCAGGGCCCAGCACGCCGCAAAGATACCGTGATGCAAAGCGCAAGCCAGAAGAAATCAGCGCAAATTTGCTAAACAAACGCAATTGAGTTTGGCTCATTCTCCAGCACGGGGCTGCAGCTCAGGACCCTGCAAGCAGAGCTTCAGAGCCGGCCGGGAGCCTCGCTCTGTGCTCCAGCCCTGTACGAACCGCTCAGCTCGGGGAGAAGACAACGCAAAGCGAAGCGACCAACAGAGCAGCCCTTGGCAGCACGAGCGCAGCCGAAACGAGCCCGCCGTGTTTACGGACAGGGCTCCGGAGACAGCCGATGTGCGTGCCGGCTGCTCCCGGGACGTGCTGCCGGAGGAGCTCCAACAGCTCCCCAGCGCCAGCCCAAAGAACACATCAAATGCTTTAAGATAAACAAAATGCCTCGACGCAGCCCGAGCCAATAGGTTTCTGCAACAATTCAGAGTTTCTGTATCTCTTCCGCAGCTGGACATCCCACCAGCCCAAGAGGGCAGGAGGAGCCGGGCAAAGGCAGCAGAGCTCTCCTGCCCCACGCTGGGTATAACCCCGGGGACCCTGGGCAGGGCTTTGCACAAGCTGTGGCCCCGCAGCTGGGGGCAGAGCCAGCCCGCGGGAAGGGACACTGGTGCTGGCGGGTCCTGTGCCCCGGGGACACCCGCGCCACCGGTGCCGAGCTGGGGCCTTCCTGGGAGGGCACCACCTCACTTCTGCAGCCAGCAGAAGGCTTGTTCCCTTGCAGCAGAAACCCTTGGGTGACCTCAAGGCCAGCAGTTTCAAGGCCAAAGGACCCCTCGAACAGCCCATTTTGCCCCCAGCTCAAATTTGCCTTGGCACTCCCCCCATTTCCTGGACACCCTAAGACCCCTCGTAACACTTCTGGAGCATCACCACCTCCCTTTTTCCCGCAATCCATCAGGCACCCCGCGTGTAATCCATGCCCTGCTTCTCATCTGAGCTGCCCAGCTGTTCTGGGGGAGTTGGGCAGGCAGCAGAGCTACCCTGACCAGACAGAACGACTCCTCCAGACACCACCGCTGCCTTTATGAGCACTGGGCTAAAAGATTAAAATCATTCCTAAGGCAGGATGCTTTCCTTGCTCAGCTCCCCCATACCTGCCTGGAAGAGTTCTCTCTTCCCTGGCTTAGCAGGAAGGCTGCAAAGCTGGAACATCTGATGTCCACCCAGCACTGAGACGCAGCTCATCACCCAGAGGGGCACCCACACCCTCAGAGCCCCTTCTCTCAGCAACATCCCAGCCCTGCAGCGGTTTATTATTTCCTTCCATCTCCTCCTTACCCAGCTATTTGGTTGACGTCCGGACCCAGGACATCGTGACAGCACCCGGCCATCAGCTCTCCCAAATGTACTCTGCCTAATTTTAATCAGCCGTTACACAACCAGATTTAGTGTGGTTCTTCTGACGGTCGTCCACGAAACACATTTAACTCGCTCAATGCCTTGCTGGAAGAGCAAAAGCTAATTTATTCCATGTCATCCCTGACTTGCTGCCCAAGGATGCTGCGTGGCTGCATTTCAGAGGGGTGTGTGCATAGACATCTGCTCTGCACCCCCAAACAGCTCTTCAGCCAGCTCACACTCATCACCGTGCTTCAGTCCCACCTCCAGAAGGCCACTGCCTGCTGCCTGAAGGGAATCTTTTTCCCTGAGGCCAACCGACTCAGAACCGGGCTTGCTTGTTAAAATGAAATCTAATTTCT
Source organism: Coracias cyanogaster (assembly GCA_033124195.1). Lineage (NCBI taxonomy): Eukaryota > Metazoa > Chordata > Aves > Coraciiformes > Coraciidae > Coracias > Coracias cyanogaster. Next base: position 4,637 of record JAVSBS010029062.1, on the reverse strand, counting down.
CAGCCATTACCCGTTCCGTGGTCAAGCTCCCAAGTCTGCAAAATGGGGAGTCAACAGACCCAGCAATTCACTTCCCTCAGACACAAATCCCAGCTGCCGACAGCAGCGGCAGCAGCAGCCTGCCGAGCACAGAGCCCCTTTCACTGGGGTCCTGGGGGCAGGCGGCACAGCCGCAGCGCTCCGGTGCGGCACTGGCACGCGGACCCACCGAGCGCTGCCGGCGAAGCGCACCCCTTGCTTTGCCCCCATTTCCCGCTGACTTAGCGGGTTTCCTGCTCTTTCTCATGCTGGCTTTTGACGAGCTACTGGGTTTTCCTTTCCCTCTCAGGCAGAGTTCAGGTAGAGATATATATATATATAAAAATACAGTTTTGAGATCTGAGAGCTCACAGCATCCAACTCGGCAACAACATTAGGAAAAAAAAAACCAAACCACCAAAAAACCCAGACAGAGGAACCCCACAGAAGCACACTCCCTTCTTCTATTTAGTCTCTCTACTTTCAAATATTGAGGCCAAAAAAATCCAGCATCACTTCCAATCTGCGGTCGAGAGCAAGTGGCCCCGTTCATCCACAGGGCATGCCAGCTGAAGATCCCACTTGACCAGATCCCATCCACACCCTCTTCCTGTCAGAGTGCGGAAATCCCGCAGGAAATGCCCAAAAGGAAACAAGCCCAGCTGCCAACACCCAGCCAGGAAGGGCGGCCGCGCACCGGGCCAGGTTGCTTGCAGCAGGCTACCGGCGCTCCTCCGCTTGGACACATCCCAGCCAGAAGCTTCAAACAACAAACACGGTTTCCATCGGGAAACACCCTCCGATTCCGCAAGCCGTTCCCACTTCAATTTAAAAGACTCCCCTGGTTCAGCACAGCTCAAAACGCGCCTGGACTGTCTCAGCCCTGGCCAAGGCCAGGAGCAGCCACCAGAACTTGGGTGATGCAGGGAGTGATGGTACCCGTGATGGTGCAGTGTCCCTCCACCACCCCCGGGCTCTCACCATGGGCACTGGTGTGACATCAGGGACACTGGGATGGCCCCAACAACAGCCCTGTGCAGAAGGAGAGGGGAGGGAAAGGGGGACATTTCTAGAGTGGTGGGGACATGAGGGATGACAGCTTGCGCCTGGCTGCAATGAGGACCCAAAGGTGAGAGAGGAGCAGGGGAAAAGGGTGGTGGCAGAGGGATGTCCCCTGCCCTTCGGCAGCCGGAGGCATGGTGGTTTGTTCTGCTCGGGGAGGAAGCCAAGCCCAGAGAGTGACGTGGGGACAAGTCAGCTGGGAAGAGGCAGACAGGCACCACAGAGCTGAAAGAGGCGTGGAGAGAAGACAAAAAGAGGTCCAAGCTCACAACTGGGCATTCCTGACCCCCACCCTGAGACCCTGCACCAGCTCCGGGTGCACCCCAGCCCCACGGGGCCCACTGTCACCCAGCACATGGCTGGCAGGGCTGGGGTGTGCGGGCGGGGGCCAGCTGGGCACGCCAAGCTCTTGGTCACCAAGCCCTGACCCACAGTGAGGTGGTCCCGAGAGGCAGCACCCCGCTCCTCTCCCCACAGGGCTGGGGGCCATTGCTGAGGGGGGTGCTTTGGCAGCCCCATCTGAGCAAGGGCAACGATGTCCCCATCCCAGCCAGTGCCCCCTGGACACGGGACCCAGGGCTGAGGGCAGCCCACGCGCAGGGACCGTGCGGAGGCGATGACGGAGCCCAGCACTGCCAGAGAACACAATAAGCTATTTCCTGAGAAAGGCCAGCGGGTCCAGCGGCACAAAAGGAGCTATTCTGCCGGGGCCTCGCTCCCCAGCCTGCTGGGGTGAGGAACACGGGGAAGGGCAGATGCCAGAGGCACCGAGCGCTGCACGTCTCGCCGATGCTGGCGGCACAGCCGGAGCCACGGCGTGCCCAGCTCTGCCCATGTCACCCCCAAGGATGATGGAAGCCACGGGCTCAGGCTCCGCAGATGAGGAGCAGGTCCTGGGCCACTGGCTAAGAGAGCCAACACAATGTTTTCTGGCAGCCATGCACAAGAAAACAGGAAGGCGGCAGGGGATCCGAGGGGCGAGACGTGACGCTCACTGCCCAGGGCCCGCCGGCCATGGCACGGCCGTGCCGCCCCCGCCCCGCACAAGGCTGCTTTCAGCCGCGCACAGACGCCCCATTCTCCCCGCCCGTGACCTCCTGCCCTGGCACTTTCAGGACGCCGGGCTCCCGGCAGGCGATGGCACTGGAAGAGGCAGCCAAGGGAGGCCCATCGTCAGAGCTGCTCGTTTGCAAAAGTCGACAGTAACAGCAGGCACTCGTTAAGCTGCAATGTGCGCTCCCTTTCCAGGTGAAGAACATTAAAAGCCAGGAGCAGCAGCACAGGTTCAAGCCCTGAGCCCAAACCTCCCCAGGGCTGTTTGTGCCTCGGAAGAAGAGGCTCAGGGAGCATCCTCTGCATCCACACACCCTCCTGAGCCGCCCCGCCAGCTCGCCCTAAAGAGGGGAGCGCCAGCCCAGGAGAGATGTCAAGAGAGGAAAGGTGGGTATGTCGTTGGAAGTAGAAACTCCCTCTGGAGATACAAAATAATCACGTCTTATTAGCTCGTTTAAAGAACTGGCTGTGCAGCCTGCAGAGAAAGTTCTGGCGACCGTGTCACCGATGGGACAGGCGAGAGCCACAGTCTCTCCAGTGACCAGCCTCTGAGATGAGATGAGCCTTCCAGAAGTTAAGAGCTGACCTACCAAGACTCAAAATCCTTGACCCTCTACCGCAGACAGTCCTGTGGCCCCGACCCCTGCCAGCACAGAAACCCACCCAGGGCCGCGGCCCAGGGCATTCAGGGTGAGAAACCCAAGCGCAGGTTTGGAAATACCCCTCCCCAAGCTCTGGAGGGGATGATCAAGAGACCAGACAATCCTAATTTTAAAAACAAGCCATTTATCAACCTCGTGTGGTCTCAGTTATGGCCCCACCCTGCTCCCAAACACGTACACAAACACACAACAACGCGCCACCCGTGGGCCCGTCCCACCTTCTGCCAGGGACGGAGCTCACCACCCTGCGCAGCCTCGGCTCCTTCCCGAGCGCGGCTCCCAGAACCGGCGCTGCCAGTCTCGGGACCCTGGCGCACACACGCGGCGCTTCCAGCCCGTGCTGCCGAAGGCTCCGCAGGGCACGGAGCTGCCTCTAACCGCTGGCGGAGCCGCCCGCACACCCTGGGCTCTGTGGCAATATCTCCACCTGCCTGAACCCATGCAGCCGCCGACGCTCACGCTGCTCCTCGGATCGCTGCCTTTTTCCAGAGGCATCCTCGAGGAACAAGGGGCGCAAGAGCATTCCGGCATCGCCGCCCGGGGCAGGGAGATGGCCACAGTCAGGCTCCCTTCCTCCCATTTCGTGGCAAGTTTGACCACTCCTTCGTGAGGGCAACGAGCCACACGAGGAGCCTCCAGCGAGCTCCTGGCACCAAAAGCAGCCACCAAAGCCACAGCGAGAGCCCCTGGCCCCTGCCCGCAGCCAGCCCCGTTCCGACATACGCTAAGAGCCACCGCCAGGCCAGGGCACGGAGGGGAGGACAGGCAGAGGGAAGGAAGGACCATGCTGCTCTTATGATAAGGGTCAACGAGCAGCTGGAGCCCCACGCTCGCAGCGGGACAGGCTGGCGGCGATGCCCCAGGTGGTGGGCAACGCGTGGGCCTCATGGCCGTGCTGCCAGCTCCCGCCCGGCCGTGCTGCCAGCTCCCACCCGGCCGCGCTGCCAGCTCCCGCCCGGCCGCGCTGCCAGCTCCTACCTGGCCGTGCTGCCAGCTCCTGCCCAGCCGTGCTGCCAGATCCCGCCTGGCCGCGGGGCCCGGACCCACCTTCCAACCAGAGCGGCCTCTGCGGAGGGCTCGGGAGCCTCGGGGCTCGGAGCAGGCCTGTGCCAGCGCCGGGCAGGGCAGGCGGAGCCGCAGCCACGAACGCCCGGCGTGTCGAGACTTGAGGCAACGGTGGAGCAAGCAGAGCCCTTGCCCTCTGCAGAAACCCAGTGGCCCGGTGCCGGTGGCGGAGCGGCGGGACGCGGGCGGAGGCGTTTCAGGGGGCGAGAGGCCCAGAGCCGCGGCCAGGCCCAGGCCTCGCCGCTCCCGGCGGCTCCGCGGCCGTCGGTGCCGGCACGGCCCGCTCCGGGGCCGGCGAGAGGCCGCCAGCGCGGTCCCCGGGCAGCGCTGCCCAGCCCCCGGGGCGGCGGCGGGGCCCGCAGCGCTGCCTCCATCGCACGCCCGGTCCCTGCCCCCGCCGACGCCGGGCTCGGCAGAACCCGTTACCTTTTCTCTTCCGTTCAGCGAAACTTTACCGCGACCGGAGCCGCGGGGCGCCGCCGGGGAGGAGAGCGGGAGCAGGCGGGAGGCAGCGGCTCCGCACCGAGCTCCCCGCTCCCGGCACCGGCGGGAGCCCGGACCCGAAAAGCGCCGGGGTTTAACGTGCGGTGCCCGGGCTCGCAGGGGTGGGACGCGCTGTACCGGGGGTATCGCGGGGGGGCGGAGAATTGGGGGGGGGGGATAACGCAGCGGGCGGGTGGGCCGACATGGCGCGGGGAGCCGCTGCCGCCGGCTCCGCGTCCCGGCAGGTCGGTTCCGAGCGAACGGCAGGGCCGGGGCCGGGGCGGGGGCGGAGAT
>JAVSBS010029058.1:0-59875 GCA_033124195.1 Coracias cyanogaster | reverse complement strand
AATTAAGGATCTTTGTTAGATTTCTCGGCTCTCTTATGCACAGGTGGCACTATATACAGCTGTCCTGGGCTCAAAAATTAAGAAGCCCAAAGCAGTTGCACTGCTAGCTGTCATGCCATGACTTGTTATTTGCCATGACACCTGTGCTATGATTTGTCTAGCAAATACAGGTTTTCCTGCAGAAGATTGATTTTGATGTTAGCAATTGTATTCACACGTGATATCATTGTTCCATCCTGCAGTTCCTGAATTGAAACACACAGTTGTCAGAGGAACAAGCCTCTACTACCTAAGGCTGTCTCAATTAGCACAACTGTTTTAATGTTTCACATCTTTCTTTTCCTGTGTGTTGCAGCCAATACGATGTGATCACTGTAGTCAGTCTTGTATTTCCTTGCCTGTTTGTCCTCCTGTGTCCAATTCAGTGTCTTTTGTCCCAGAAACAACCAATCTAGTTCTTGAAGCAAATCCCCTCTCAATCCTAACATCCTCCCTCCTAAGGACTAGGTATGAATTTTGCAGAGCAACCAGCATTAAAAGCTTGTATTACATTTTGCAAAGTCTCACCTTGTGCTGTGGCCTCTGCAATGACAGACCACATCCTGCCCGAGACCAGGCGTATAAATACACTGAAGAAAACCTTTCCCAGTGTCAGACTCCGGTATGCATTCTCCCTCTGTGTAAAGTTTAGTCTGGGCTTGTGTATGTATATAATATTACATATTCACACACCTAGGAAGGTGTATGTATCTATGTGTGTGTGTGTTTATATATATTAATGTGTTTATATATACATATACATATATATATACACACGCATACATGCACACAAAATGATGGGGTAGATGAGTACTATTAACGCTCCATTATATGCTTTTCAGTTCTCTTCTCATCCTCTCGAAGTTATTCCGGATTTGAACCTATGGAGGCAGAAGCCTGATGCTTTCTGCTGTCCTCTTACCACAAGTATGGTGGATCCTGTCTTCTCAAGACCTTGTCAGCAACTTAAGCAGAATATGACTGTTCTGTTCCTAGAATACATTAAATCAGAGGGATGGTGAAAAACAAGGCCTGAAAGCAACTCACCCACCTGAACAGGCATCATCTCCCTACAGCAAAGGCTATAGCTGTTTCTTTAGCACAGGAGTTTATCTCCTTAAGGCCTAATAAGTAAAGAGATTTCATAGAATCATAGAATGGTTTGGGTTGGAAGGCACCTCAAAGATCATCTAGTTCCAACTCCCCTGCCATGGCAGGGACACTCCCCACCAGACCAGGTTGCTCAAGGCCCCATCCAACCTGGCCTTGAACACCTCCAGGGATGGAGCATCCACAGCCTCCCAGGGCAACCTGTGCCAGTGTCTCATCACCCTCAGAGTGAAGAATTTCCTTCTAACTTCCAATCTAAATCTACCCTCTTCCAGTTTGAACCCATTACCCCTTGTCCTATCACTTCAGGCCTTTGTAAAAAGTCCCTCCCCAGCCCTTCTGTAGGCCCCCTTCAGATACTGATAGGCTTCAATAAGGTCTCCCTGGAGCCTTCTCTTCTGCAGGATGAACAAGCCCAATTCTCTCTGCCTGGCTTCGTAGGAAAAGTGTTCCAGCCCTCTAATCATCTTTGTAGCCCTCCTCTGGGCCCTCTCCAACAGGTCCATGTCCTTCTTGTGCTTCTTGTCCTTCTTCCTGTTCGGCATAGTTCCGTGCGCAGTTCCAGAAGCTCCGCTTCATTTCATAAGCACTTCAAACCTCCTTCATGTTTGGAGAACAATTGGGAGTTCAGCTGCTCGAGAGTCCTCTAAGTGTTCCACTCTTTATTGTCGTTCATTGTGTTCTCTTTTCCTTGTTTCTAGATTGCCATTGGTTTCTCCACCCTTGGTACCATATTATGTTCACTGGCATTTCTTAATGAGAAGCCTGAGAGGAGTTTTTTAAGTGTGATGAGTCTGTATTATAAAACAGCTAAACCAGCTCTCCGAGACAGCTCTTCCAAAAGAGGAGTCTGTGCGTGTCTTTCTCCTGACCTGGAGGAGAATATTCTAAGCAAATGCAATAATGTGGTGCATATGTCCAAGTAGCTGATTTACCAACAACATTCCTATTCCAGGGGTTTTGAACACGCATAATGGATATAGAAAATGTGCCAATATTTTGGTAATTTGGTTTAAAAACTGCTGCTTTTTTCTTTTGGAGCTGGTAGGATATGGCTCACATTTGTTGTGTGTGTGTGGGCCTGCTTCTTATTAAACCCATGGTCCTTTTTTCCAGTAACCACTTCAGTGCTGTGAATCAACATAACTGGTTCAGAAAAACACCATCTGTCAATTGGATAAACAAAAGTCTAGTTAGCTGGAAGTTTAATAGATCACAAAGTCTCACCAAGTCCATTTTTATGTTAAAAAATTCCACCATGGAATATTTTCTGATGTCACATGGCAAAAGTGCCCTAAATACATAGCAGCTGAAGCATTTTCCATTATTTATCTTAGTGTTTTGTGCACTTAACAATAGAAATTGGCCAGGATCCCTCATCTCAAAGTGCCATATGGGTCTGTATGTTGGTTTTCATGACTCTTAGACAAGTAAGTTCAGAAGGAATCTCATCTAGCCTGACCAGAGTAGGGTCAGATGAACCTCTACTATCCCAACCAGCTATCCATGTCACCTACAAGTGGGAGCTGGGGCTAGCACTCAGTAGTAGCTAATGACCTCATTTCATCTGTCCTGTGCCCAAATTATTCTTTCCTGTATTATTCCTGCATAGTGCTATGGTGTGAGATGTCTCGTCTACCACTTAAGCTTGGAAAAACCTCCTCTGAAAGTCAGGTGTTTCTTTCCCTGCCAATCTAGTCTGTTTTTTTAAATCTCCTGTGGTGGTGATCTAATGCATCAGCAAGTATAGTGCAGATGGTTCCTTCATGTCCTGTCCCTGTTTTCGTGAGTGGGAAATTTGGCCTACAGGTGGATTCTAGGAAAGTTCCTCCAACAGTAGCTATTTACCTTTCTGAGCTATGGAGTTTGTCAGAGATGGTCTAGGTGATTTCCCCATGAAGGTAATTAGACTCTTTAGCTGCCAGGTTTCACTAGGAAGCTTTCATGTCTTCAGAGAAGGGTCATTCAGACTCTCTGCTGTTTCAAATCAAGCACAGGCAACACTTCCAAGAATATATTCAAGTCCAAGATCTTTCCTGAGTGAGACTGTGGTTAGGACTGTACGAGTTTACCAGTTAGTATAGAAAGGAGTGTTATTGCCTGATGGCCTTTTGCGTGGCCACCAGATGCCTTTTTGGTTCTGGTCATCTGCATATGGGTTTTTAATAGTAGTCCAGAAAAAAGCATACTCTTGCTTCTCTGAACCTGCATGAAAATACTTCATGAGACCTTCCAAGTCATCCTACGTCCATTAGAAAGGGTGAATAACAGATTTGCCTAAGAAGTTATAAAATTATAGAGGAGATCAGTAGACTCAGTACTGGTGGTGCTGAGGGACCCTGAGGCTGGAATTTTATGCCAGTGCTGCAGCAATGCTTCTGCAGGGTCATCACGGGGTTAATATTCTCTCTTGATGTCAACACAACCTGTGGCAATGTTTCCTGATAAATGGACTACTGAGGCTGCTGCAGCCAGTATGGGCTGCCCTCTCTGTACAAAGTCTTCTAGGGCACCAGCTGCAGGAGAAATTTGGATGCCTTCTTTTATGAGGAAACCCGGTGGTGATTATTAGAAAGGGTTCCTCCTCCTCTCCAAGCTGTATCCCTTGTCCTCTCCCACAGGATGAAAATGAAAGGGAGCTTTTTCAATACCTGTAACTTTTTCGTGACACTACCAGTTCTCTGTCCAAATCACCAAACATGATTTTGGCCTATTTTTAGGAAGCCTCAAGCGAGGAGTAGGACATATGTATGTTATACACCCACACACACAGTGTGGACTCCTACTTGTTTCTTTCTGTTCCCTAGAAACAGCTTCTGCTGGTTTGAGTAAAACATGTAAATGTACTTAATCATGCGAAAGAAGCTTTAACATTTCAGATCATAGTAATATTCCCCTTTCTTTCCTCCTGTGTAACTCAAAAGTGGCTTATATATTTGAGATCCAGCTGTGCCTGCTTGGATCTGTGATACTCAGATTGGACTTTGAAGCTACCCCTGCCTTGAAATCACACTGTGTATATCCATTACAAGCTGTAGGGAAGAATTAATCAAATAAAACCTGATGCTGTGCTATGCTAAAGCACAGCACAACTTACCTATCTCTTCTTACATATCTTCTGACGGTTGCAGAACTGCAAAGCTCCTCTCTTGTTTCTTTGAAGCAAATTTACAATAGCCCCAGTAATCCTTTTGCACTTGAGAAAAAGTAAACCTTTCACACTGTTGCAAGTCCCTAAAATGCCTACAAGGGCTCCTCTGCTGAGCTCTGTCCTTATGGGTATCAAGTGTTACCCATGAACTGGAAGACTGAGGCCAGGTCATCTTTTATCCATGTGGTAGGATCCCAGTAACAGTTTCTCACTGAAGTTACTATTTTAAGGGTTTTTTCTTTTTTTCAATGTATTCTTATTTTTCAGAGCATTATCAGCAGACAAAGAGGAGATACTGTTTTGAAAGTGTGTTTGTAGTATACCGTTGGTTCCAATTTGTGTCACATTACTTTAACTCTGCCTACATGAGCACTCCTGATCATATGGAGAGCACCAAGAAAGAAGGGGAAAAAAAACAACAGAAAAAGAAAAATGTCATAACTTGGCAAGAAGAATGAGCCCTCCTCACTTTTTCAGAAACTAGCTTTCCTTTCATATGAAAGTAGATCTAGCAGGCAATGTAATAACCGAGCAGTGCTTTCTAAGCACATCCTTTTGCTGAATCTCTATCTGTAAATGCCTAGCCCTCTGATGATAGCTGTTCTATAAACATGAAACAAAATAAGGTATGTATTTTTGTCAAGAGAAATACAGCCACAATAAACTCAGAAGTTTGCAGAGTGAACTAAAAAAGACACTTTTTTTTTTTTTCCAGAAGCAAAAAGCTACGGCTGTTTGAATCTCACTGTGATGATGTTCTTTGGGATCATCAGTCATACTTTTTGTTGTTGTTGCTAACTTACACATGCACACTGAAACTGCCTTTCATGGATGAAAAATGTCTTGCTTATTCACAGGCCCTGTAGAAATAAACATTATTTTATATATATCTGTACTGCTGGCAGTGAGGATTTTATTTTTCATGCCATGTGCCAAGCTTTCATTAGTCAAAGTGTGAAAAATCCCATTTGCTGTGTTGGAAGCATTTCGAGAGCAATTCATTGATCTTTCAATCACTGGAGAAGGGGTCACCCTGGGAGCTGGCCAGCCACATAGGACCTTTAATCCTCACCCTTTTCTTGACTTTGGGCAAATTGCTTCATCTGTCCACATCTTGGATCCCCAATGACAAGGATCAGGCTTTCAAGTCATAAATTTGTTCACTAGTATAAACTTAGTATATCTCAGATACTAATCTGGTGGTAGCCACATGGTCAGACTCTTCAAGCTAAATAAGTTTGATAAATGGAGGCAAGTCAGGATTTGAACACAAGTTTTGGAGAAGCTCCAGAGTGCAAAAACTGTGAATCCTAGGTTTCACTGTACACTGCTGCAGAAAACCAAGCACACTTTTCTGTGCACTTGGATCTCTCCCCTTCCTGAAGTCCAGGTCCTGGTCTCTTCATCCCAAGCCTACCTCATTTTGGGTTTAATACAGGGAGATAAGATCCCTGCAGTGTCTTGTCTACATGAGGTTGCTGTGGAGACAGTAAAGGATCATGGAATAAGTGGAGGTGCCCAGGGAATGGCTGTAGTTTGAGGGATTTAACTCCATGAAGCTTCATATGTACCCATGAATATGTAAATGGAGCATGAGTGTGAGGTGCTGTTCTTACCTGTGCTGGTGAACTGTCTCTACTGTCTATATTCCTCTGTGTAAAATAGGAAGAGTGTAAGAGCCAACATGAGTAAGATCAAACCCTTTGCTTACTCAAATGGAAAGTATTGCTTAAGTCCCCAGGGTTACGTGAACTAAACCTAGGAGTTTGCTTGCGTTCTTAGAACTAGTGTTGCCAAGAATTTACAGAACAAATCTCTTGGCGTTTTAATTCATAGCAAAGGAGACCTACGTTTATCGACTGAGTTATAGATGATGGAGCCTTGTATCAATTCTTTAAGTGTCCTTTTTGGCTTCTTTTTGTGTTCCTTCTCTGCCCTCATCAAGATACCCAATGAAAGACTTAAATCCATTTTCACCCCCTTTAGAGGCACTGACGATAAAGCAAATGAAATATTATTCTTTCTGAGTAGTAAATTTACAGCAGGCAATAACAAATCCATGAGAATTTAGATGGCCTTTTGCCAAAGAAACCAAGGATTTGAATCCATATACTGAAAAATATATGCATATCTATTCTAGTGTTTAAGGAGCTGTGGGAAATGCATTTTTTTTAAAGTGAAATGAGAGAAAAGTATCCCAAATCACCTATGACCCTCCTTTTAAAGCCTGAGTATCATCAGAAGGTTAAAACTTTATTAAGACTTTCTCATGCCTTTAGCTCCCTGACATATCTAAAGGGGGTGAAGGTATGAGAAGAATGAAGGCATCATACTATCAAACGGCCAAGCTTCCCATTATCCGTGCATGGGACAATGTGACTCAAGGCTCAGTGTCAGTGTCTGCCCACTGAGATAAGGGCTACAAGCCTTACCAGATCCTCCCCTCAAGGAGCCATGGAAGATGGGAAGATATTCCCTTTGAACTGACCAACATATATCAGTGTTCCTAAAACCAAACTGCATCTGGTCTCCTGCAACCTCTGTTGATTATCTTCTGATAGTTGTCAGCTTGCTGCCGTTCTCCTGGCTGACTCCCCACAAAAGGCAGTGTGTTAGCCTTCCAGTAAGCTGCATGCTTGCTGGCTAACCACTCTGCTGGATTTCTTTTACTCCTCCCATTCTCCTCAGTTGCTTCTCTTGTGCTTTGTTCATGTTGGTAGGGGGATAAATGAGTTATCAATATCAAACCAACTTTGATCCCACTGAGATTTCCTTCTCCAATCTGGCGTTTGAACTTTCTGTTCTGAGAAACCTCCTGAAAATGACTGGCTACCACAGTGTCTTGTTTGCTCAGACAGCTCAGGTCTCTGTGGCTCAGTGGTTAAGGGAATCTACCAGATCTCTAGATGAGCATTTCTCAGGCTGCCTACTACTAGTGCACAGTTGTGGATCATGTCTCCTGCAGAGCTTCCTTTAATATTTTTGGCAAATCTCACCATGTCCTCACCAGTCCTCATTTGGCTATGCATGTGGAAGTCTTCAGACATGTCTGCAGTCAGATGCTAGCCGTGTTTTCAATCAACACAATTCAGTTTTAAATTATAGCTGTAAGATCTTTTCAGGCTGTGCTGACAAGCCTGGTCCTTAAAAAACAAAACACAACAAAAAAACCCAACAAGCTCCAAACCAATGTGCTTTAGGGAGAAGAAAGGAGGGAAAGTGACATCCATTCTGGGAAGGAAGAAGCAAGAATAACAAAATCTGGCACCCTGGTCTGTGTTTGCTCTAATGATGCATCTCCATGTGCTTTGTGTCCTTTGGTAACACTGCCCTTTCCGTGCCACGTCGTGGATCATCAGATGAGGAAGCTTGGCCCAAAATAAACGCCAGGCTGCTTTTCATCTCAGGGATTTGTTTGTGCCAAGCGAACAAAGTGACTTCTTTGTGGCTGTTTGCATTTGTCGTTCCAAGTTGTCTGAGCACTAGGTTATAAATATACACCACCGATTGATAGCCTCAATATGTCCTGTCGGACAAGCTTTGCATGCTGGCAAGAAAAGGCCTTGGCTTGCCTTAATTATTTTTGTTTTAATACTTTTAAAAATGTTGGATATAAATCAATGATACTGTAAATACAATACAGGAGGAGTGGGTTCCTTCCTTACTGATTTTGTAGTCTGGGTTTCTGACCAGGGATTGTTTTTAATGCAGAAATACAAGGAAGTCAGAATTTTACCAACTTACCTCCTCTTAGAGGAGATGCAAGGTATGAGAGGAACGTGAAAGGCTGAGTTGTTCTGAGCTCTGCCTTAAGAGTGCTAATGGTGAGCCAAACTCGCTGTCCTGGGCCCGTGAGGAGACGGCCCGTTAATCACCAGCAGCTCTGGGCAGTCAGAGCTAAACCCTGACTCTTGAGGACTGTTAGCCAAATCCTGACTGCTTCAGTGGGGAATGTTCAACCTTCTAGACTTGATCTTTTCTTGTGCCCACCCCATTCCCCCCCACACTGAAAAATAATGCTGGTGAAAAATGCCTCTTTGGGAATTCAGTTTGCATGGAAAACATTTTATTTTTGTATCCAAAACATCCAGTATGTCTAGGGTTTTCCATTAGCTTTCAGCAAAGTCTGCTTTTCACAATTTTTCTCATCCAATATTCTTACTAAGAAACTGAATGCTTTTACCAAAAATGGGTATCTTTTCCTTCCCCTTCACCCCCTTCTCCATTCACAACATCCCCCCAGAACCCTGAAAACAAGCTAATTGAAATAAAGAACATTTCTTTAAAAATTTCCCATGGAAATTATTTTGTTGCGGTTAATGTCTGCTTTGTCTCTCTTCTGTCTGGGGCTGGAAGAAAATTCCGCAAAAACATTATCACCCAGTGCATCTGTACAGCTCAAGTGAGGTTCTAAACATCTCATTTATTCATTTATATAATCACCTAGTAACCATAATTGTGGTCAATGGCTTATTTGCAATTTGTATACTGAAATAGTTGTGCACCGTTGTTTGAAAACTGGATCCCTGTTCAAAGATCTCATGGCTTCAGATATGTTTCAGGAAGGATGTCTGCTTATTGGATGCAGCGTCATTATGTATACTTGCATACTTATTTTTTATATTAGTGTACATACATATATATATTTAAAAATGCGTACATATGGTTGGAAGTGAAACTTCATGAAGTGAGCTTTTTTTGCCTTATTTTAGTTTTGCTTTGAAACAAGCTTTTCCAGGGTGACCTGGAAACAATGTCCAGCCAGAGCAGGAAGCAAATAGATCCAGGTCCATTTTACACAGTATTTAACCCATTTATCTTTCTGGTTTCGGTGCAAAAAGAGAATGTATTGCCCCGCACATGCATGATGGCATGGGAAGGTCCGTGCTCTGTCTGGGTGGACTGAACTGGCCAGCTTCCGTCTGTTCCAGGCATTCAAATGTAGAGTGAATGAGACTTCATAGAGTCTGGTCCACATTGAAAAAGCATGAAAGAAAATAGATGTGTGGATCCACGTACCTTTGTAAATCCCGTTTGCAGGAATGGGCTTCTTTCTTGCACTTCTTTCCTCTGTGTGTAACTTAGGAGGCGTGTAATATAAATTGAAGCCTAATTTTTCCTTTGAAGTTCTTAACACCCACCCACAAGCAACAGGAAACAGACTTCAACTTTAATTAGTACCAACACATTCAAAATTCACCCTATATTTGCCTTCAAGTGCAGCAAAGCAGCTTCAAAGCTAAAAGCTTCTTCACTTTCTAAGTAATAATGAGGTATTAATGAGGCAATTAGGGGCTTGTAAACATGGTGTCAAAGAGATATGAACTAATCACCAGCAACGGGGAAAAAGACAGATCCCTCTGACTTCAGTGCTCTGTGCTCTCCCTAGCCCCCTGAGGCATTCTGTACTTGTAAACTAATCCGCAAAAATGTTCTAGATTAATTCAAAACACTATCCTCTTTTTAATTCCCTGACTGTCTTCAGGCTTGTTTCTGAATAGATGCTCTGTGTGAAAGCTTTTAAATGCTCACTTTTGTTATTGCAATAAAACCCAGATTGAAGTTCTTCTGCACTAAGCTGTCAGTTTATATTTGGCTCCCTTCTTAGATACATATGAAATACTTCTTAATCATTTGTTAGAATATTTCTTCCAGTTTATTTCCTTTTAGGCTATTTAATTATAAAAATAAAGCATGTAATTTAATTGGAACTGACGAATACTACTTGTTTTTTTCATGAACGTAAAGTGTTAGTGTTGAAAATGAAGGATTAAATACACCAATTAAATCTTGGAGCGATGCGGATAGGGCAGGGACAAACATTCCCCCTCATAGATTTGTTAGCTGGAGTGTTGGACTAGGTCTAGTGCGTTCTGATCGCACTAATTTGCTGCACGATTTTATGAGACTTGCTTTTATGATTCTCATTTCCTTGTAGCAATACAGTTCAGATCTGACCTAGCAAGTGCCTGAAATCAACCTGTCATGCTGCTTTCTCTTGCTGAAGTCACAGCAGATTTATCCTCAGTATGATACTAATGTCGCCCCTCTTTTGCAATGCATTTTGAAGTTGTTCCTATTAGAAAACATGATTCCAAAGAACTTCTTATTTTCTAAATGAAAGCAGAGAGAAAAAAAGAACAATAGAAAAAATGTCTGGGATATTCATGAGACTCCAGGCAGTGAGGCTCTAGGAAAAGCACAGACTGAAGAATTTCCTAAGATGGGGGCAAACATATCCTTACCTCATCCCTAATCCATACACTCCAGATCTTCATGTGACAGGTAAAATTCTGACCTCGTGGCTTTCTTCAAGTTACCTCCACGGATGGCATTGCTGTGCAACTGGAAGTACTACTGATTTGAGAGAGAATTTTTGGATATAGCCTGTTGTCCCCTGGAGATTAGGGTGAAACTCCATATCCTTTCTCTGTGTGATCTCATTACACTCAGCTCTAGGAGTGGAAAGTGAGTTCACTAAACCAACTTGTTGTGAAAAAAATATTTTGACACATAACACATTGTGGTTTGATCTTGCATTCTCACAGGTGTATGTTGGAAATCACTTGGTTGAAGTCAGTAACATGTGTGTTAAACTCTCAGAAGTGAAAACAGGACGAAGGCCCTAATCGTTTTTCCTACGCCAGGAATTTGATCTAATCCACAGGAAAATTGTACATGAGTTCAACAGTCCGCCACTTTGCCTAGTAGTGTGCAGTTGATTATAACTCTGGAATTGCCCCTCAGCAGACCAGTTAAAAATGGTCTCCAAACATGTCTGAGAAGAATTCTTCTAGAGATGATAGTGGTGAATCGTGTCTGCAAATGTCAAAGCCAGTACTGACCTCTCCAGAAATTCAGATTATTGTTTGAATTTTCAGCAGTGTTCTATTCTGAACATGAATAGCCTCCCTGAACAGCTGGTTATGAAGGTTTTGCATAAACTTTGTGTGGCAGTAGAGATTCAGCAGTGTTCAATACTATCACAAATGGCTCTTTTAGAGGGTGGCTAGCAGAATATCACAGAATCATAGAATCGTAGGATGTTTTTTCTTACTCCCCATTCTTCTCTGTCTCACTACATATTTTATGTCTGTTCATCTATATATGAATGCTCCCTCCTTTCCCTTTTTCCTTTCAAGGTATATAGAGTCATAGAATGGTTTGGGTTGGAAGGGTCCTTTGGAGGTCATCTAATCCAACCTCCTTACAGTGAGCAGGGACATCTTCAACTAGATCAGGTTGCCCAGGGCCCCATCCAGCCTCACCTTGGATGTTTCCAGGGTTGGGGCTTCTACCACTTCTACCTCTCTGGGCAACTTGTGCCAGTTTTTCACCACCTTCAGTGTAAAAAATTTCTTCCTTATATCTAGCCTAAGTCTACCCTCCTTTAGATTAAAACCATTACCCCTTGTCCTGTCACAACAGACCTTGCTAAGAAGATTGTTCCCATCTTTCTTTAAACCCCCTTTAAGTACTGGCAGACTGGAAAAAGGTGTCCCTGGAGCCTTCTCTTCTCCAGACTGAAGAATCCCAACTCTCTCAGCCTTTCCATATAGCAGAGTTGCTCCAGTCCTCTGATCATTTTTGTGGCCTCCACTATAACAGGTCCATGTCTTTCTTGTGCTGAGGACTCCAGAATGGGACACAGTACTCCAGGTGAGGTCTCATCAGAGCAGAGTAGAGGGGGAGAATCACCTCCCTTGGCCTGCTGCCCATGCTTCTTTTGATGCAGCCCAGGATACATTTGGCCTTCTGGGCTATGAGTGCATATTGCTGGTTCATGTCCAGCTTTTCTTCTACCAGCACCCCCAAGTCCTTCTCTGCAGGGCTCCTCTCAATATCTGTATCCTCCAGCCTGTATTTATACCAGGGATTGCCCCATCCCAGGTGCAGGACCTTGGCATGTCAGCTGCACCACTCAGCTTGGTGTCATCTGCAAACTCACTGAGGGTGCACACCATCCCACTGTCTATGTCATTGGTGAAGATACTAAACAGTACCGGTCCCAGTATGGACCCTGAGGGACATCACTTGTCACCCATCTCCATCAAGACATGGAGCCGTTGACCACTACCCTCTGGATGCGACCATCCAGCCAGTTCCTTATCCTCCAAACAATTCACTCATCACGGTGACCATAAGTGTCTCCTTCACCTAAACCCATTTAATTAATGGCTGATTTAGAACATTTCAGTATTTATTAAAACCTCTGCACGATGAAGAATCAGCCTCGCCCTGTGGTCCTTTGCAATCTAATAATTTCTTTCCCCACAATGTTAATACTTGCAAAGCTTTAGGCTGTACTTGGATATGACCAGTTCTTTTTTCTGGACAGGAGATTTTGTTACAGTGTCACTGGCCGAGGGAAGCAGCCCTTGGGGATCCCACTGTTTGTGGTGGCAGGCTTTGGGGAAAATGCCACCCATTCCATGTTGCATGTAAATTCCCAGACCACAAGCACATACAATCCTGACTTTCACAGAGGGCTTTATGTCTGGGAGCTCATAGCCATGCAAAGATTTTGGTGGGTGGTTGTGGGGCCAGGAAGGTTGACACATGGGTGAAGATTTTACTAGCTCTCATTAACCAAACACACACAGGCCAGTGTCACAGCCTTTCCAGTATTTCTTTCTCCAGGCATGAGAGCCAGTATCTCTCGTCATGTTAGGAAGAGACCATCAGCTGCAAACACATCTTGGGTGGTTGTCTCCAAGCAGACAAAGTGCCTGAAACCTCTGACGCCTACTGGGAGTTTAAAAGAGTTTGGGACTGGTGACCCTAGATGCAGCTGGTCAATAAATCACAGATCTGGCCCCAAGAGTCCCAGAGAGGAGAGGAGCCCTGACCTCCTGCCATGGGTGCATGAAGCAGAGGCCAAGGTGTGTGTGTGGCAGGGGGTGCACAGACAGAACATCCCCATTTCAATGTGTGAGATGCAACAGACCTGCCTTGTTAGCTCAGAGCTCTAGTGCTTGGGACATTACCTTTCCTTCACCCCTTTCCTTCCTCTCCCCTCGTGTTAATCCTACATAACTCTCTCTGCTCTTTCCATCTGGGTGGGGATCTTAAAAGACCCCTACAGTTCTGCAGGGCCTCCCCTGTTTGTGTGCAATAATACAGGATGGCTGGACCATTAACACCTTCTCTGAGCACAGCATGTTGGAGTTGCAACACTTTCCGGCCTGGGCTCCTTTGCCAAAGGGTATTGTGTGTGCATGCTCAACTCCTTTTAAAATCCCAAATAGGGTTTTCTTTTCTCTTTTCCTTCCAGTTTGTGTGTGTTTTTGCCATTGGTATCCATGGGACTTTTCCTCTTGTGGTTCCTTTAGAGGTAACGGAGTCTGGGGTTGCTTTTGTTTGTTGCTCTCCCTCTCTCCTCCTCCCCACCATACCACACCTTCTGGGGGGCTAGTAACTGAGGAGAGGCTGAGTGAGTCTGGGAGTAGTAGACAAACATGGAGCCCTTTGCTTTGAGGTCATTAGTTCAAATAGAGCTGAAGTAAGTGACATCCTCAGGGTTTTGGCATCTGAGAGCTGGTTGCTGAATTTCCATCACAAAATCATACTGCAGGCAGGTTACTGGGGATTTATGACTGAGTTGGATTCTCTGGGATATAATAAGGTGGGTCACCACTGAAACATTTTCAAGATTGAGACATTCCTCATATCTCTGTCACATGCATACTTTTGGGGTTCTAACAAAGGCCAGCTCAAATCACAGCTTTGTTTCCTGGATTGTCCTGCAGCTGCCTTTTGGAAACTTTCAAGGCCAAAGTGCAATAGCTTTGCAGAAAAGGCTTGAGGCAAGTAAAGAAAATGATGTTTCATCTGTTTTGCCCCAAGAACACAGCTTGATGCATTCACACATGGGGATTGTAAACATATAAACAAAGCTCTGAGATGTTATGGAAATGAGGTCCCAGAGACAGATGTCGAGGAATGACCTGTAAGTGCATGTGAGGTTGATCTGAAATCCAGGTAAGCAGTGAGCCAAAAGCATTCTGAGGGAGAGGTACCTCTACAGCAGCAGAGGTGTCTGCTGCCTTGTTTCATCTTCATCCCCTACCAGTCAGTCAAGGCAAATGTGGGGGAAAAACTTCAGATTGGCAAGGATGTGTCTTGTGGTTAGTAACAACACAGCTTTGTTTCTAAGTAGATGGGCACATCTTTGTAAGAATCAAAATTTGACTGCGTGCCTGCGGCTTTCTGAGGTGAAATCTTTCTCCATCAAAGCTCAGAGTCTTCCTCTTCACTTAGGTGGGTGTGGGAGTTCTGTTTCCTCTCTTGAATATGGAAGGTGATACAATACCTTCTGTGATAGGCCAAAAGCATCTAACATAACACTAGTAAGAGAGAGCAGTTGCCGTGAGTGATCTTGTCACCTGCACTGCAGAGTGGTGGGGATGATGTGCCCAGAAAGAGGTTAAATTTTTGTTAGTGACTCAGGAGCAGCAACATAGTCTTCTGTTGAAAAGCAGCATGTGCCATCTGTCCTGATGCACAGGGGTGGCAGTTGCCAGCAGGGTGAATCTGCCCTGTACATGTCAGGCCAGTAACCCTTCACCTGAACAAGGGCCTGCCCTAAATCATATAGGTGGCTATTTGAGCTGTAAACTGGAGCACTGGTTGGCTGTGAGGTTAGCAATGAGCTGAAGAGCAGAACATCACCAATGACTCTTCTGTAGGTGGAGAGTCTCTCAAGGATCTCTCCATGTGGCAGAATGGTCATCTGAAATGCAATGAGAAGTGACCAGGCATCAGCTAAGAGCTTTCTTCTCTCTCTGGCCTGGGCTCCTGCAATGGCTGCTGCTAAACTGCTTGAGTTTTCTGCGCTGCGGTTCCCTGGCATGGGAACGGGTTAACAGTCTGTTGAGCTGGTCTTTTTAGACTACAAGCTTTGTGTGTGCACATGCTGTGAGAGATTTGTCAGAGCGTTTCCTGGAATGGGGTGCTGATTAGCCAGGGCCTCTTGAGAACTCGTAATGGTAATCAATATAATGATTGTAATAACTAATGATAACAAAGTCTAGAATGGCAACAAAAAGTTTCAGAGTACAGCGTCCTTTGATTTGGAGGCTTTTGAGGGGGAGCAGAAAAGAATGATTTGGAGATATAATAAAGGAACCCCCTCCCTTTCATAGATTTCCTCCTGGGAAAAATATTTTATTGAGAGAGGGTATGTTAGCCAAAGCAAGACATAAATATTTTACTTATTAGAGCACAGGCTGTTTCTCTTCTTGTTGGCTCTGTTGCCAAGGCTGGCCTCAGACAGGAGTTTGCAGTGTCCATTTCTGTACTGTGTGGTGGGGGAGCTGGGGGGCATGGAGATCCAGGCCATGGATTGAAAACCTGCCAAAAAAAAAAAAAAAGAAAAAAAGCCCTTCTTACAGCAATTGTCTTCCTCATAAAATGTGACATTTGCATGGCAGCTGCCAAGTCCCTGTTTTTGTCTTCATAAACAGGTCTTTGGAGGAAAGATGTGGAAAGCTCAGTGTGGATTGAATTGGGCAAATGGACCAGGTCTCAGCAGCCAACTTGACAACAAAACCGGTTACCCTGTGAGGGCAGAACACATACTGCCACCTCTCCAATACACACCACCCGGTGTGAGTTTTCTGATGTCTAATAGGGCTTAGAGTGAGCATGTTTTCTCTCCCTGGGAGAGCTAATAAGATTTCGTTCCCCTCTACCTGACTGTTTCCACAAGGTGTGGAGAAATGTAGCATCATTAAGCTCTCCATCTCCGTTGTGCTTCATTGAATCAGACAATACTGCAGAAAGGAGATAGACAGGAAGACAGAGATGCTCAGGCAGCTGAACTTAAGTGAAGACAGAAATTGTAGATGGATTTGCCTCCTATTAGAGTTGTCCAGTCACTTTTTAGATCTATCAAGGTAAATAAACATCCATTTGCAGTCTCTGACTCAGAATGTCCTTACACTGTGGATTGTGAGACCCTGAGTGGCAGGAGGCTAAAAGGAGCTGGACTGTCTTTCTTTTGTATGCTCCCTCCTTTAGCATGAGCAAGTGTCTGTTTCTGAGCACAGATGGATCTTTGGCCTGACACAGGCCGACAGCTCTTATGTTCTTATACCCAGTTTCTTAAGGATACTGTAGTTTAGTAGTAGTTTATAGCAGATGTCCAGGGAAAAGTATAAAGACAAGGAAGATGATATCAATACTTCCCCAAGGTGTTCTCTCTCAGCCTCTGGAAAATTGTGGTTCAGAGACTTTGAGCCAGGAGTGGTATCTGTTGTGTTTAAATACCTCTGCAACTGATTTTTCTTCCATGCTTTTGTCTTAACTTCTGAGCCTGACACATGGCAGAGAGCTCCATAGTTTAACTGCCTGTGTGCTTGTGTAAAGACCTATCTCCTCTCTTCTGCTCTGTACCCACCTCCAGCTGATTCCAGCTGGTGTCCTGCAGCTCTCAGAACTAGCACAGTACTGTCCATCCCTCATTGTTCACTCAATGCTTCCTGTAGTTTTATAAACCTTGAGTAGATCTGTCTTCTTTTCTAACTTCAAGCATCTTAGTCCTTTCTCACACAAGTTCTCCAGCCATTCTCTTCCATACCTATTCCAGTTTTACTATATCCTTTGATGTTCGGTGAAAATCTTGATGAAAACTGCCTGTTTCCCAGGGCCGAGCCAAGGATTATTTGGCATATAACATCGCTTAGAGCAATTGAGGTTTGTTCCATGCTTAAATTCCTACTGGTGAGCTGAAAGAGGGCAAGAAAAGGTGATCTAGAACCAGACATGGCTGGTTCCTGTGCTGTTCTCTCAGGTAAGCTCTCCAGCTGCACTATCTGGAATGAGAACAGGTTTACTTGAAGTAGAGAAAGTTCATCAGTGGGTTGGCAGATGAAATTTGCTTTACACCATGGAAACGGACATGGTAATAGAAATCCTTGCCAATCAGTGTGCATTCTCTCTAGCTCTGTTTGCCGATGAGAAGATAGAGCAAAAGGCAACTTTGGTCTTGCCTAGTGATCACATTATGAATCTGCTTAACCACGTATTCATCCCCTGAGCTGTGAATATTTTTTAAGTTGAATATCTGTTGGTTAGAATAGCTCAGAGGTAACTGGTTTCTTTTTAACCCCAGGAAACCGCTTTCAAAAATCTTTTCTCAAATGCTGCATTTTTAGTCCTTTCTTCCCACCCAAGGAATTCAGCTAGGCACAAGGGTATCTGCAAAAGGTTATGCTCCAAAGCTGAGTGTGTGTTTTTATGAAATGCATGAATAGCTTTGATCACACTGAGGGAAAATGCACTCTGTAAAACTGAAACCATTGCAAGGCAAGCTGTGAAGCTGGAAATGTGCTGTCAAGAAAAGACAGTACCTTCAGTCTTCCAAGGTGGAATCTTAGTCTTCATCTAACTATATGAAGCTGGTGGCAAATTTCCCAGATTTCAACAGGCCAGGGTTTTGCCTACAGTTGTTAAAGCTGCTGGGGCTGTGATGGACTGGACAGAGTTAACTCTGATGTCATCCAGGCAGTGGGATTTTTCCCAGAGTTTTCTGCATGTGGGTCCAGGAACTTGCTATTGAATTAGAATCTGTCTAGGAGGAGCGCTGGTAATTGCAGGAACAAATCCCAGGGGTTGCCATTTAATCTACAAGCTAGGTTTTGTTTCAATTAGCTGTAAAGTTGGCAATGAGCACAAATGGGGAACCATGAAATGAAAGCTCCTCCAGTGAACACTATGTCCACAAACTCTTCAAATCTCTGACTCTTATTAGAGAGCCAAGACAGAGGAAAAACTAAAACCACAAACAGTGAGATCCAGTTATGATCTTTCGCCTTTGTTCTTCCGCCTGGTTTCTGTTCTAGAAGAGGGGCATGTTCTAGACCTGGCTGGGCAGCCGCTTTGCAGCAATGTCATCTGTCTGGATTGAAAGAGAGAGTGCTAAGGTTTCATTTTCAAAGGACAGAGGTGCTCTCCCTTTTATTTACCCAGGATTTCTGTGCCCACTCAACCAAAATGACAGATTGTGTTGTTTCCACGTGTGGAATCAACTTCAAAACAGAACTTAAGCTAGTTAAAAGCAGAGCCTAACCTCAGGGTATTTGAAGATGTAGGACCTGAGCTTTTCTTCAGTGGCATTTACTTCTTGAGCCAAATTGAATGTTTAATAAAAATAAAAACTTATCACCCAATTTCTCTGCTTGTAATGCCTTCTGGGCTGTCACATGCTGCTTGTCCCTAATATCAGCGTCAGCCCAGCAGACAGAGTAGTCAGACTCTGCTCAGAGTCTGTTCAGAGAAAGCTGCTATAGTCCAGCTTTCAAGGAGTATCTCAGTTTTGAAAATAGCAGGGACAACTTGCTCACTTGACCAAGCCCTGAGCTTGGGCTGCATTAAACCTAGAACTTTTCGAGTCAAGTAAGATTCAGGAAAATACCTACTGAAAGCTAAAAATTTATGCTTCTCTGGCAGCTTTCACCTGACTTTGCTTCAAGAAGGAGTTTTCTGGCCTTTTATATAAGCATTCACTCATTCAAGCAGGACAAAACATACTCCCAATTAATAACTTGTATTTTCTGAGTTCACTCAGAGAGATTTTCATCAGTATATCTCTCAGGACATTTTGCAGATGAAGGGAAAAAGGGGACACCAGAGCTGAAGTGAATCGTCTGAGGCGGCAGAGCAAGCCAGGGTCAGAGCTAGAATTGGAACACCTGACTCCTGGGAAGTGTTTTATCCACTAGACAAAGCTCTCTGTTACTATTGCTGAAGATGATGATAGAATTTTCATTAGGCAATTCAAAAGGAACAATTGTTCTATTCAGTGTTATACAGCAAGAAAATGTATATTCAAAATAGAGCCAAGGTCTGACTGTTAATTCCTTGTTCCCAGCCCACTGGATGTTGCTGCCTTATGAAGACACCTTTATTAATTTCCCTAACAGGAAAAGCAATACAACTGTCCTAGTCATCAAATGTTGCTGTTACAATTCTCAAAGCTATCTCCATCCTATTATCTTTTCCTCCAGACAGATCCTGGCGGAAGCCACAGAAGTCTTGTGGCATGAGTTGGACCAGAGACTTCCAAAGGTGCCACCCAGTGTAAATTATTCTATGATTTTACAGGCTATGTGTCATCAAATCAGCCTTTGTGAGAAAGGGCCTGTGTCAGAAAATACTTATTTGAGAATACTGAAGTCTGCAGGGACAAGGTTTATCTTTGAACAACAACACTGCCAGAAACTTGGCTAGAAACAGTTCACCACTATGGCTTTTAAAAAAGTTTTTCCCAGGATCCTTTGCAATCACAAATGCACTTTTCCCCCCTTCCCCCCCATTTACGGGCTGTTTACCCAGTGCAAAAGTGGTTGGTGAGCTCATGTCATTCCCACACCGGGTTTTCAGAATGAGAAAGCTGTGTGTTACCTCATGTTGCTGTGGCTTTGACTGAGGCAGTAGCCTTTGACAGATGTTAGTTCAGAGATCACAGGGTACAGATAGACTGAAAAAATGTGGTTCAGGGTAGATTTACCATGTAGTACCTCAGATGTAGCAAGACTTTGGGGAAAAAGAGTAAGTGGCAAGAGTTGAGAGATTTAAAAAATAGTACACCTTTCACGTGCCCCCACCTATTAATGCTTATAATGCTTTGAGAGAAATAAAGAAACACAAAGAATTTCCAGATATTTGTTTCTATTGATTATAAGCTCTTATGGTTTCCATAGTATGTTATCTTTACCCATACATTAAGGACATCTTAGTCTCTAACACTTTCTCCTTGCTGCATTCCTGTGCAGGAACGTTGTGATACCCTGCCCATTTTACAAATGAAACACTGCAGGGTTGAGGGACTGCCTCAGGGTCATGCAGGGAACCAGTTTTAGAGCAGAGAATTAAACAAACATCTCCCAAATCCTAATGAGTGCCTTAACCACATTTGCCTCCCTACCTAGCACACTTCTGCACATAGAGCAATTTTAATTTGATGCTGAGATATACATATGCACTTCAGGCACTGTATGAAGTGGAACATGGGAGTCCTTTCAGAAAAGTCTCTTACTTTTCCTCTTTGCTTAACTTCCAAAAGTCTCTGATGTCAAGGATGGCTCAGCATTGGCCTTTCTCCATAAGCAGTCGCATTGGTAAAGAGGACCATTAAAGTCAAAATGCTCTGGAGAGTAAGTCACAGGATAAGAATCTGGCCCAAGAAGAGAGAAAAAGACCATTGGTGCTTCTCAAGGAAACTCATCTGAACACCTCTAGCAACTTAGAGGAAGTTCTACAGACACACCAGCAAAACTTTTCACTGATTTCCATTAAATAACTACAGATCCTGCTTGCAAGCAGATCCATTTCTTAATATATAAAGCAGTTTAGCCACAGCCATTATGTATTAAAAAAAAATAATCTGTGATTTCAGGAGCACTTAAGCAGAGCAATAATTCTACTTTGAACCATTAAAATTTTTGTTAGGCAACATCATAGTGTGAACATCACCTCATCTTCCGACAGTGGATTAGTCCCCCAAGCCCTCCTATGCTCTTCAGGTCACTAATGAGCTATTCAGCCCTCAGTAAATAAACTGTGTGGCAGTCCTCACCTAGGAACCTGCATGCCCCTTTCAGACACATAAATACCTTTATTCCCATTTTATAAGTGTGATAACACAGGTCAAGCTGGAAATAGGATTCTAGTTTCATTAATCTAATTGGACAGCAAGGTGGATTAAAGGATTAAACTAATAAATGGAGATAACAGACTTTTCAGCTGTTTTGGACTCACAGAGCAAGTTCATTCTAACTTGGCTTAACCCTGTAAGCCATGTTTTTACCACCTTGCAACCCTTTGAGATGATGGTTCTCTGGCATCTTGCAATGCCATCTCGGGATAGCTCTGCTAATTCCCATGCCAAAATATTAGCTGCCATCTTTTACCCTCTGCAAGTTACTGGCTCTGAGCCAAGAATCTGTCAGCATAAGAGAAGGAAAATCAGCTGGTGCAAGCCTGATTACAGTCCCTTGCTGTCTCACCCAGCCCTCCCACTGCTCATTTCTCAGCAGACTCACTGCTCCGCCAGATTGTTCTCCTGCCAGTTCATCAGTCGACGACATTAATAAATGGTTATAAAGATAAGTTCCATCTTATCCTGAAGGCCTTCAGGTGATGGAAAAGATCCCTGCAAAAAGAAAGAGATGCAAGAGGCAAACTCAGCTTGGGGCTTTTTTGGTAGAGCAAAAGTAGGCAAGGCCTCACTGGGAAGCAGTATGCTCCACAGAGACAGCAGCAATGAGCGAGGCTGTGATGTGTGATCTCAGTAAAATCTTTCTGTCTCTGATTTTCCGCTAATCCTGGTATCTGCATCCAGTAAAAGAAGACTGTCACGCACTGCACAGCTCCTCATTTCCCTTCTGAGGTCTCTGCTACAGCACAAAGGAGTGTCTGGAGCCAACCAAAGTACCTTTTTTACTTTGCCACGCACAAGTCCCCTCAGTAAACATGGCTTTGGCACAACCTGACCATTGTTATTACATACCATCACATTTACACAGGATTTTAAGGTCTTCATCCTTTGAGTGGGCTCTCAATGTGTTAAAGTTTCTGAGATGCTCCCACTCAGTGGGATCCTTGGATTGCACAAGCGTCATCACACAGTCCCTCTCCAAAAGAGGACTGTGCTTACCTTTACTGGTGGCTGAACTAAAAGGCTAAATAATGTTGCTGACAACCTGGCTTTTCATCACAAGCTTTTTGGTGTATAGATGGTCTCTTTATAGGACACAAGTTGCACCAAGTTTACCATACAATTCCTGCAGAACTCCTTCCTCCTCCTACCCCTTCTAATTTGTTCTGAAAAAAATTAATTTCATCTCCTACATAAGCTTTTGTCTCCTGTTCCTAGGAGAACTCCTAGGCTCACATTGACCTTCCTGACTGAATGTTCTTCCTTATGCATAGGAGACAACATTTTGGCCTATGAATCAATTTAATCTGTGCTCCTGGAGCAAAGAATGCACCTCGTAGCATCCTCCTTTTCTGCATAACCAGCCACTGGGTTTGGGGGTGTGAGAGGAAAGATGGTGTTCCTGCATCACATGATATACAGCTCCACATTCACCCTGCTCTTATGTTGGGCTAGTGGCCAATCCTCCTCATAACTGCCTGATCTTGTAAGCCAGAGAGTCTTGGATGTGTCTCATTTCTGGGTGGGACCAGATATTGAAGATACCAGCCAAGGTGTCATGTCCTAATGCCAGACCACAGGCATAGAGTATGGCTTAATTTAGTCCAATTGTCATCATAGAGCTGACAGACTAGGAATAGCTCTGCTTACAGGCCACACATGGGAAGCTTCCTCTGAATCCATATGGGGAATATTCTCCCAGGCAGGACCTATTTCAGCCAAGCTATTTTTAAATGAGCACCCCAGGAGAAGGCTGTGGTCAAAGGCAGAACCTCCCCTAGCTCACCATAAGATTCGGGAGGTCTACGCAGTGACAGCAGAAAGACTTTTCCTCCCAGCTGGCAGAGAGACCACCACAAATTTTCCTACAGTTCCTGAAGCAGAGCTGAGAACAGGAGCCAGAACATGGTGGATGTGAACCCTCTCTAGGGCCTTGGCAGGAAAGACATGCTACTTTGTCAAGTTATCAGAGTTTGTGGTGGAAATGACCTATTAAACCTCTTTGCTCTTCCCACTGTCGTCACTCTGGGTTCTTCCTTTCACAGATCTGTTAATGCTTTGTCAAAAGGCAGAAACACAGCTTTGACATAAAAAGCTGCTGTTTACAGTTGACGGAAAGCTTACATTAGACTGGGCCACCTGAACCCCCTCACCCAGCATAAACAGAATCTATCAACACTGCTTAAGCCATTAACCTTGACAACTGAGGCTTTCCAGGGAAAGCCCTTATCAAAAGGGGGCTGCAAATGAAACCCGATGAGAAAAATCCTCATTGCCCCAAATGTACTCAAATAACTTCCATGAGAAGATGTGGATGAGCCTTGTTAGGCTCACTCTAATCCCTCTGACAAGCCAAGAGATTCCTTCAGGTTGGAACACAAATCCTCCAGGAATTTGAGACTTCAGCTTCCTCTGCTCTCCATTGCCATGGCAGTTATAATTTTTTAAAGATCATTATCTGATCGATGTGGGATAGGAATGTTTGGAGTTGAGCGTCTGAGTCATTAGTGGAGAGGCCCTTCCGTACTCAGTGAAGTCTGTTTAGAGAAAGCTTTCCTTGAGAGCTCCCCACAAGGTTTGTGACCCTCTCTTGTATGTGCCCAGACACCAGTAATTTCATGGAGATGACTTGAGAAAGGGCTGTCCCTCTTGGATAATATCTTCTGAAACTCTTCCTTCTGAGTGTGTAGAGCAAAGGGTCAGGCAAAGGCAAAAAGTCTGTAAAGAAAGCTTCACACGGGCTTTCCAGACGTGATCAAACTCTATTGCCTCAAACATTTGGCCCTTGTTTGCAATACAGAAGGCTTCTGGAAGAACAGCAGCATTTTCCAGCACAGTGCTGACTTTCCGTCTCCAAATTGAGATTCTGGAAAAAGCTAAAAGTGAGAGACAACAAATAAGGAGTAATAGAAACTTTTTCAACTTGGTGATGAGTTTTTAACTGTATCCACACAGGATTTCCCAAGAATTCAAGGCATTTTCACATTCTAAATGCAGAAATCTTTTTCCTCTTCATTCCTGCAACTATGTGTTGAGAAGGAAACAAAAGTCAGTCATAAATAAAGGGAGACAGTAGATCATCTAGCAAATATTGCAAACAGTTGTTTAGATGCATGTAGAATTGCTTTCTGAGCTATATATCATGCATGTTTGCCGAAGGATATCTAGCACACATCTACCTCCACCTGCTGGAAGAAGATTAAAAATGTTAACAATTATGATTTTCAGGTTACAGTCTGGAGATCTACATATTTGAAGAAGTTTGAGGGGAGGAAAAGATAACTTCTTATAGTGAAGAGAAACTAAAACAAGGGCACGGTTTCTGGGTTTAGCGAGTCTTCAGTACATGGTCATAGTTAAATGTTTAGCACTGTAGGGTGAAGGAGGCTTTTTTATGTACTGAGTAGAATTTTAACTGATTTTTCTTCACGTTGGATAGATATTTAGGGAACAGTATTGCCCTCACTGGACAGTGGTGGAAATCCAATGGAATTCAGCTCAGGGCAGAACCAGGCCATTGGTATGTGAACTGTGCAAGGCAAGGGAGCTTTTGCCTCTCTGCAGATGGTAAATTCACAGACATTCAGGACAGAAATATTATCATTTTAATGCTTTCACTTCTGGCTGCAAAAATGAATTATGCTTAAATTGCAGAGTAATCTTTTTGATCTAGGTCTGAAAACCAAAAAGCTTTCCTTTTGTAGTTTTAAAGAAGGTTGGAATTTTCCATCTTTTTTTTTTTACAAACTTTTATGGTAGTTGTAAAGAATATCAGATTGGTCACAAGGAAGGATTCTTCATGACAGTATGCTATCTGGACTTTGTAAGCTTTGGTTTTGAGTCCATATTTCACCACTGATTTCCCTTGTGGTGGCGGTGGTGGCTTTAAGCATTTTGTGAGATCAGTGACACTTTTAGCAGAAATATCTTTTCCTCCCAAATTTTCCACAGGCATTTGAGCTAAAGATGCAGAATGGCAAAGAAAGATTATCTGGATGATTAACAAAGTAGTCTAAAAAGAGATTTGCTAGCGCTGTCCCCAGAATTAGGATTTTACAACTCCAAGAACATATTTTCAACCTTCTGGATTTGTTTTGAACCAGGCAAGAAAGGCAGGCAGACTGGAAGACCTAAATTGGTAATTATGGGGATTATCGCTGGATTCTTTGCCAGTACGTCTTTTATCTTGACAATAATCCTTTGCTGGTAACCCCAGCAATAAGAAAATATGGACCCTGAGGGAGAAGGGGAAGGGGCTGGCAGCATAACAGAGCTGCCAAGTGTCATTTTCAAATCTTATCTCTGCCCTCCTTGGCTAGACTTTTCCATGTGCATTACCAATGGAATGCTACATTTTTGCACAAAGCATCCATGGGTTGTTAAGATCTTCTTTCCTCATCCCAGGAGGACACATGGAGAAAACAGAAATCTGACAGATCCTCCTAAATCTAAGGACTCTCCCACCAGATGGCTGGTCCACAAAGCACAGTGTCCCACCACAGACGCTGAGCAATTCAGAAGGCGTGACAATGGAATGCTGATATTTTATTGCTGCCACATCCCGCTCCACTATTTTCTTCCCAATCGGTTAAACATCACATCTGTCAAAGCTCAGCTTAGGTGACCTTCAGTATCCATTTGAAACTGAGGCTTAAAAATAGTAGAGAGGAACTATTTATGCTTTTTTTTTTCCCTTTTTTTTTCTTGCAAGTCTCCAGAGAATCTTCCACAAACTGAAGTGTGTTTTCTATTATGGTTTACATCAACAGGCTGATCTTGGGGACTTCTGTCTGTATTTGTGTTACTGATTTTCTTTTTGTGTGTGTGTGTGTCTATCGTGGCCGTTGTTTCCTCTGGAGAAAGGAGACAGTAAAACCCACTTGAAAATTTATACACTCAGTGTCAGGAGCCCAGTCCATTCATCTGAAGACACTCCTGCTGTGTTGGGTAAAATGCCCAGAAATATTCAGAGCTGTGTTAACCACAATTCTCCGCTTCCACGTTGTGTCTGATGCCATATTTGGAAGCTGTGATTCCTTTACTCCATGTGGCTGACTCAGAATTTGCATTTACTTGATACCAGCATTGATTTCCTGTCCCTATGGGTAGCTGTAATGGATGGAGTGGCCACAAAAAGTTCAGCAGGACAAGTAGAGTAGTTACTAAGCTCAGTGGAGCAGTATCAAATGTCAGCCAGTGGCTGCTCAGATGTCAGTGATGCAGATTCAAATGCTGGAGTCTGGCAGATGCATGACCCACAGGTTGCAATACGCTGTTAAAGAAATGAAACCTACCCAAGTTATTAATACTTTACGGTGACATACTGCTATTGGCAGCCTCATGCTGAGTCTACCCTAATCACTTGCCAGCATAAGTTAAGAATGTGATTTCACATTTAATGATACTTCTAGACTAGCAAAACACTTCTTTGAGGGAGTGGCCTACTTTCCCAACCTTCTCTGCCTCACAGCAAAATCTTTGTGTAGCCAAAAGCCACAAGATTCAAAGTAGATCTCCCAGAAAACAGGATTGCTTCTCAGCAAGAGACAGTGACTCCCTTCAGAGTCCCGCTGGGAAGTGTCTTGAAGTAACCCATCTTTTTCAGACTCAGCTGTCCCTGCTGGCTCATTTCCTGCCACAGCCAGGAATTTGGATTACCCAGCAGCTCTCACATGGAAAGCTGCACCCTAGAAGCGTCTTGAGTCATAGGATACCATCCAGGCCCCGAGACAGGACTAGAAGAAAGCTTTGACCCATTTTAGGCAGGGAGTATTTCATTCAAAGTAGAAGTTATAAGACACAATGATGCTGAAAATAATTTGCCATCATGGTAATACATGTAACTACATCAGGAATGTTTTCCAGGGTAGGCTAAGTGACTAACAGAGATGAAAGCTGCAACTTTGGCTGCCACTGAAGCACTGGTGCTTGTCGGCAGCTACCACATAGCTCGTACTGTTTTGTCTGCTTTCATCACTTCTAAGGGTTTGCGTGTGCTGGTGGGTGCAGGATGTAATGCAGAAGCCAGAGGTGCTGGGAGAGAGATGTCACATGTAATTTTTGTTTGCATTACTAGAACTTTCAGAAGCCCTTGTCTTGGAGAAAAGCTAACTCTGCTTGTGCTGTGTGATGAAGTTAGTGTGCATAAAGACAGTCCCTGCTCAAGAGTGAGATGAGAGACAACGGCAGATAGAGCTGATAAAATAATCTTTGTTTCCTCATCATAAGAGGCCCCAGCCTCAGTCTATTATCAAAGCTTTTATGTGCACTGCAGCTTTGAAGGGAAGCAATAAGTTGCCTCTATGGCTTCATGGCAATGCCCTCCCTAGTATGATGGCAACACACTGAAAGACAAAGTCCATCTCTGGTGGGTTATAAAGGCAAAGACCTGTGCCACTGAATACAGATAAGGGTGCAGATGGTATGTCAAAAGACAGAAAACTGTGTTTAAAGTAGCAAGACAAAGGAAAGCACTAAGGGAACACAAAGAGAAGGGCCAGTAATTCTCCTTCACTCTAGGACAAGTTTGGACGTTCCATTGCAAGTCACGTTTTTCCTGCTGCCTTTTTGTACCACGAAGATACATGTAATTTGCTCTCTTCACCTAACTGTCTTTCCTCCAACATCCACAACCCATATTCCATTTAGTAAAATTGTATACAGGTTGGCATGGCAACCTGCCTCCAGATCCCATTCTGGGTTTCAAAATGAATGGGAAAATCTATGAACATGTCATAACATTTTTGGGCCTACCCAAGATTAGAAAGAATGTCCAGGAAAGAAATCCTGAAACAAAGGGAAAAGCAATGTTTTATCACTCTTGGCAGAGAGACTTCCAGTTGTACAATAGCTTGTTGGGTTTTTGGATTTTTGTTTTGTTTTTCTTTATCTTTCCCAAAGTGGCAGCGTGATAAAGAAGAGAGCAAGAGACAAGGAAAATGGCCAGTATGTCACAAACATCTGCTGGAGATGCAGAAAAGCTCCTGGAGCAGATGGTCTTGAAAGCTTCTCATTGCATTTTGCATAAGCCTCAAAACTGCTTAGCTGCTCTGCCATGTGTGCCTCTTCTATATCAAATATAAAACATTTTTGTTTTAATTAATGAAAATACCTTTCCGTCCCACACCTAAATAAGCCTAACCAGTCATCCTATAATGTGTGATAAAATTCAGGCCCTGCTGTACTATGCAGATGCAAATGTTTGCAGCCCTGCTGATGAATGTCTCTCCAGATAGTCTTCAAGAGCAATGTCTAGACTTGAAGAATGAGCACAGTGCACTTCTGACTCTGTCGGAATAATTGCAGCATTTCATAGAGACTCTCTTCTCTCTGCAAGAGGACAGCAGAACAGCCACCAAATATCCTTTCTTCTGTAAGTGGGCACAGGGCTTTAGATTAAAGGTTGTATAGGAAAAAAGAGGTTGTATAAGAAGCGACCATCAGAAGTGGGAGGAAAGTGTCTGAAAGGTGTTGAGACCTGCCTCTTCCATCCAGTTGTCAAATTTCCAACTCTTTGTCTCACTTTTGTCTTAGCAATTAAGTATATTCAATGGATTCTTTATCTTTTTTTTTTTTTTCACTATTCCTGTGCAGCTTCAGATGAGGAGGAAGAAGCTAAGCTGAGTCATTGACAACTAACTTGAAGAAACTGTATTTCTGTCAATATCTGTAAAGGTCATAAGGCATAAAAATTCATGTGGTTTCTTGAGAATAGTCAGGACTTCCAAGGAATCTGCATTATAGATCCTTCCAAACCTGAGCACGCTGATTTGTATTGAATATTAGCCAAGCTTTGAAACACCGTAAAGAAACAGCTATTCCCTGAAAGGAAAACTTTGTTCTCATATGAAGAGCAAAGGTAAAGCATGACACACTGACCATCCTCATTTGGTGCAAGAATTCAACTTCAATAGCAGATAAATGTCTCAGCGCTTCTGAAAAGCATCACTGAACTGAGAGAGAAATGGACCTTTTTGGAGTGCAGTTTATCCCATCCTTAGAAAGACATCCAAAATAGCTCAAGGAAGTCACAGCTATAAGTACTCATTGCACCCTATGAAAAAAGTGCAATTAAGTATCTTCCATTTTGGTATTTTATTCTGTAGCTCTCTGCAGCTGGGAGAGGCAGATCTAATTCTTGGTTTTCTTCATCATCGTTAGGTATTTAAATACCACTACAAGGCTGATTCAACTTTCTAGGTAAAGGGAGCAAAGGGGATGTTTTGACAACCTGACTGCTGAGCGATCACATCACTGTTTAAGCCCTTTAAAATAAAAATAGGACATTCATCAAATGACATTCAACAAAAAGGAACAAATTTATATGTGAAGATTTGCACACCCTAATCTCAGCCAGCCACATCCTGATTCTGCAGTAGATGTAGCTTCCTGGCCTTGAAATCAAAGAGATTGTTCCACTGTAATTAGGGATGACTGGGAAGAGTGGTTGATTTCGGTGGTTTGTGCAGCAGTGCAAGCCTTCAGTCCTTGTCCTTCTATTCCCTGTGGAAGTTTGGATGGTCATCAACAGGACTGAGGTGTCTGGGTGTCACCTGAGCTTCCTAACTTGTAGCAGTCCTTTGAAATCAACATATCCGTGCCATTTAAACAGGCTAGTGTTCTTCTCCAAATGGGATAAGTAAAATATTCCTTTGCTTTCTCTTAGAACATATTTACTAACGTATTCTTTGTGGTTGATTTGCTGTCATGCCTAAAATGCAGAAGGAAGAGCTATGGACAAAAGACCTGCTTTTTTAAAGTCGTGCCCTGTAAGGGAAAGCCTGGGCGATCCTTTCCAAATCACAGCTGGGAAAGCAGGGCCAGAAAATGGCTGTCAGGTTCCCGCTAACTGAGAGCAGGGCTTGTCCTCTCTGACTCCTTAATTCCAGTCTGCCAGAGTAATACTACAGAGAAATGTCTTATTCCAGAAGCTGTTCGTGCATTTAATGAGAGCAACCACAGTCTCAGTAGCCAGGGCTGCCTTTCTGAAGGTGATACCCTGGCAGGTTTCCCACGGTAGTTCAGTAGCTTGGCTATTTCTTTTCTAAATTTACAAGCAATCTCCTGTTACATGGTGGGGCCAGCTTCTGGGATATCAAGTGGTTTTTCAGGTGTTGTATTACAGTGGGCTGGAAGCTTTTATTCACCAGGCTATGCATGTAACTAGTGTATGTTCAAATGACTGTGTCTCCAGTGTTTCTTTCTGCTCTGATTCATTGCTCAGCTTTGCATCTTCCATTGCCCCTGTCCTTACTTCAGATTTCCATCTATTAACAAAAAAATGTATGTGTTTGGAAGAATGTCCTGGTTTGGACAGGACAATCACTGAGACTTTACTAAACTACTACAAAGAATAAGCCTTAGCTCAAAGAAGTGACATCACACTTAATCACAAGTGCCATGAGCTCCTCAAAAGGATGGTATTGCAGAAGGTTTTAAAACTGGTGGCACATCCGGGTTCCAATTTATGACAAGGAAACTCAAAGTATAAATGTAGTTCACAGGACTGGATCAGTGACTGGTCCAGGGTGATGAAGAGCTTCTGACTCTAAAACATTTAGGACTGTTCTTATGTTGTTCGTATCTGTCTAACTGCTTCGTTGAATTAAACAAAACATCTGAAAATGATCAGTCCTCCCCCCTAAATGTCACTGTTTCACAGAAGAAGACGCTGACTTACCAAAGATTATAATATATACACATGTGTTTTATCTCTGCAAGATGTTTTCAAGAGGTTGAATAAGCCAGTCTATGTGCTGACATGAACTGTAAGCAGAAGATCAGCTTGAAATATTAGGCCAATAATATGGATAATATACATCCAGTTGCACTGCAATCCATCTTACTAGGTGACTCGGGTCGTGGTTTTGCCAACTGAAGTTAAAGTGCACCATCTGGGATAATCCGCGTTTCATGTGTTCTTGCTTTGTTTTCTCACTGCTTTGGAGTTCTTTGCAACCCCAAACTTTGACAAAGCTGCACCACCACTATCTTTGAGAGGAAGACATCAGTTGGGTGTTATCCCAGCTTGGTCATTCCAGCGCTATCTAAGGGTCAAGAGCAGCTGCAGAAAGAAGGTTCTCCACAGAGCTCTGTCTCCGCGCGGGTGGTGAAGATTCCTCTGCTGTGAGGGTCAGCTGGCTATCTCAGCATGTGGTTTGTATTTACCAAGTCATTGTTTAGAAGAAGACAATTTGCTTCAAAGGCCAGTTTGTTTAAGACATGTGAAGGTTCCACAGGTACGTTCACTGTTCCTGTCATCCTGCTTTCATTCTGCCAGAGTCATGTGGAGTGAATGCTGTGCCCCCACACTATCCCCATTCTAGTTTACAAGAAAGATCAGATAAATCAGTGTAGACTGGACTTCATCCTTGGGAACTCTTGAAGATAAGGCTAATTGTGCATTACAGGGTTTTTTTTCACATGGGTTCATGACAGCAGGCCTGTGAAATACTTCATGATCTGGCATCCATTTTTGGTATATCTGTGGCACAGAGAAAAATGAAGTGTTATACCAATGACCTCTAACATGGTAGATAATTCAGATAAAACTTGTAGTGAACAGAAAAATCTCATTTGACATAATTCTGGCACAGACTCCATAGCAGCAGAGAGGCTGATGGGTACAACATGAGCACATTTAAAATCTAATAAATTGTAGCAAGGAAATAGTTGAGTCATGTGTAATTCCATGCCCCCTCGCCCACCCCTCCCTGCTTTACTGTCGGGAACAGTCATTATTTCTTCAGCATATCTTATTAATGTGATGTTCAGCGACCAGTTGCAGAAGGGAGTTTTAGTTTGATCAGGAAAGCAGGGAGCATTGTAGCATCTTTCCTTGGTTACCATTGCTCAAGCTTTCAAGCTACTCTTGTTTTCTAGCAAAGCTCACTACAGAACTGGACAAGGTATTTTTGACAATACTATAGGCTATTTGCAGCCACTTAATGGTCGTTGGTCTGCAATCAGCGCCAAGCTGATTGAATTAAAGGTATAATTATTCTTCTAATGGATTTAATGTAAAGCTTGTGTGGACAGTCTTACATAAGTAAATTTCTGGTAATACCAATTTAAAGTGGTTTGGAAAAGGTTTAAGATCAACAAAAGTAATTTTTAATTTAACTAAGTACTCATTACATGTGGTTTTCTGCTCAGTTAGTAAGTCAGCTAAAGAACTTAAATGAAACTCAAGTGATTTCTTCGTGGACAGGTTCCATTCAAGGCAAGGAGGGACCATTAGATGTTGGATAATCCACAAAACCACTTTGTTTTTGATGTTCCCACAAAGTAGAGGTTTTGAAAAAGCAAGACACTTTCTAGCATCATCAGTGTAAAATACTTATCTTATTTAAATACACTGCTCCTTCTGTTAGGATTTCTGCCCAGAATGTTTTGGGACACATGC
Source organism: Coracias cyanogaster (assembly GCA_033124195.1). Taxonomy (NCBI): domain Eukaryota; kingdom Metazoa; phylum Chordata; class Aves; order Coraciiformes; family Coraciidae; genus Coracias; species Coracias cyanogaster. Next base: position 27,511 of record JAVSBS010029058.1, on the reverse strand, counting down.
AACCAGAGTAACTCCTGGGAAAGTTACTCTGCAGTAACTCAAGAAGCTTCTCAGTCATTACTTTTCCTGGGTTGTTTGTCCATAGAAAGGTTTGATAGTCAAACTGAGAGGTGGTCTTTCTTCAACTTGAACTATATAATCTGTTCTTTAATGAGAATCTCTAGAGAAGCTGGACCCTTTCCTTGCTGAGACAGTTGTATTTCAATATTTTACTTTAACAAACTGGGAAGCAAAACAGTCCTCACACCTTCCCTGCTGCCACTGGCAAGTCCAGCTGGAATTTAGTGGGAAGATAGTGTACTTGAAGAAGTTTTCTAGCTCAGTTTTGGAAATGCAGATGAAGCTACAGGTTGAATCTTACCAGTTTCATAGCTTAGTGGGGTTAGAATAACCATTGGTGCCAATGACATTACTGCAGGACCAGAAGAACTTGTCCAGCATCAAGTCTTTACTGTACTATGCATTATGTACAGCAACTGAACACAGACCCTCATCATCCAGTTCTTTTCAGGTGCCTTGATAATGGGGGAGATGCCTGAGTAAACTAGACACAAGTATGGGATGAAAAGAGATCTGTCCAAAGCCACAGAGGAGGCCAATTACAGAAATAAAGTTAGAACTATAAGTCACCAAATTCTCACCTCAGTGGGAATACTCTCTAGGTTTGATCCCCTGATTCTCAGCCAGCATGAAATAGTATACACCTTTTGTGACCTGTTGTAGGCAAACAAAGATAAGGAATAAACACACCAAGGATTCCTCTGTATTAAAATTGACCTAGGATATAAATATTTTTGAGCAGTGTGTGCTATTTATGTTCATATGTTTCAACACCGGTGTCATCCATGGTTGGCAGGAGGAACCTTTTTTCCTTTGGACACAAGTAATATTTGGGAGTCATGTATGGGCATGAAGCAGTCCTCAGTGCTACTGTCAAAAGTAAAAGAAGACTGTAATAGGTATTATTTCTATGGACTCAAGGAGGATGTTCTGTAGCAGATGTTGATGAAGTCTCATCTCCAATGGCAATGGTGAAGGGGTGAGAACCCTAAGCCTGTTCATCTCTCTGTCACTCAGAATTAATGGTAATGCAGACAGCTAGCTGTGATTATGGGTTGGGCAATTCTTTCCCTTGCAGACCCTTTCAACAGAGGTCGCTTTTTTGTTAATAGCTGCAGATGGATTCCTCTTCCATGAGTTTGTGCAGTCACTGTGTGAACCTGTCTGTGTTCAGGTCAGATCCCTTCTGCTCCAGCCTAAGCTTCTGTCCTGTCCCCTAATGATGAATTTTCTGACGTTGCATCACTCTGCTCTTCTGCAAGGACTTGAAGTTTCATTTCCCAGAGCTGCCACAATAGCATTAACCTTGATGGGAAAAAAAAAAAAAAATTTAAAAGGGAGGAGGAAGAGTAAGAAACTTGGAGAAGCAATGAGATGATTTACAACCAGCAGCTTTTTCCTATTTGGTGTCCCAAGATTTTAGGAGTAGCTGAAAACCACAGCATGCAGGTGATCAAATGGAGTACTTTGCCTCCTAAATCAATGTAGGGAAGAAGGACTAGCTGGCATTTGTCACGCCCGCCAATTTGGTTGAAGTGGAATTTGAACCACGCTGCTGGAGATATTAGACAATTTTCTTTCATCTGGTTGTGGGTCGTGTCACATGGTCACCATATGTGTTGTTCCCTGGCATGCACACACACACCTCTCACTCTACACAGCTGTCAAAACAAACATCAGCTGCCTTTTTTCAATCCAGAAGAGTTTCAGCTCTGGAAGCGGTGGAGAGCCGTAGGCTTTTCTAACAGGATTTCACATTGCAGATTATCTTTAATCCAATTCATCTCTGACCGATACAGTTTTTGGAAGCCTGTGGCCCATCTGCAGAGTTTGCTGGATGGAAACTTCTCTCGGCTGTGCTGAAACCGCTTTCTCTGCTGGGCTGTAATAACAAGGAAAATCCTATAACGATCTTCCTCAGCCCTTGAAGGGCTTTGTTGTGGTCATGAACAAATCTGAATTTACAGCAAGAGCATTAGATTGTATACAAGGAATAGATTTTGCTTGACCTCTTTAAGTCTTGCATATTAAATTGGGCTCTTCTAGAAATGAATGCCAGAAAAATACATTTTTTTTTATTTTTAAAGTAGTGCTTAGCATTAGGATTGCACAAAAGACCCGGAAAGCCCAAGGCAAAATGTTCTATCACAATGCAAAAAAATTGAGATCTTCCTAATTTCCCAGGACAGACGAGACAGTCAGAAACTGCCGTCTTGTCCTAACAACTCTAGAAAGGGACCAGTGCCACAGTAGAGCATTGAGAGAAGGGCTGGGGTGCTGGAGGAGGCTGTTCTGATTCAGGCCACTCTGGGATATAAAATGCAACAAATGCCTTTTTTTCTCTTTCTTTCCTTCTTTCTCTCTCTTTTTTTTTTTTTTTCCTTCTTTTTTTTTTCTCTTTTGAGGTACCAGCCAGCTACCTCAAAAAGAAACTCAACCCACAAAGTAAAAATACTCTGGCTGGAAGTTTCCATTCATGTTGCAGTCAAAGCAAGGGGAGTAGCCTGGGCTGATGAACAAGGTAAGGTGCTGCTGGGCAGAAACAGAAGTGATCTGTGCTTTAGTGCAGTGGCCACAGCAGCTCTGTTTTTAATCCTAGCACACTGGCTGAGTTCAGGGGCAAGGTTTCTTTGGGGTTTGCTTCATTTCTTACTAGTCTTTCCAGACTGGGTACAGGATTCCTGCTACCTGCAGTGGGCCTGTGAGCAAAACCATAGCAGTTGTAGGAGTGCTGGGAAGGGAGATTTAAGCAGCGCTAGTAAATGGCACATTTCCCTCTGCCTGAAACTCCACCTCCTGTTTTCCAGCAGGCTATTCAGGAGGGAGGCAGGGAAGACAGAAGCATCTGTCCCGAGATGCTACAGTCTCCTTCAGATTCTCTAAAAGCCAGAATTTTCAGTATACTTTTTCCTTGGTTGCCACTTAATACCACCCATTCCCTCCTTAGCCATAACCCCTATGAAAACACCAGTGCTTCCAAATGACTCTTGTTCCTTTATAGCCATGGTTTCATGCCACCCTTATCACCACAAAGTTTTAGACTTCTGGTAGCAGAGGTGACTTATGTCTTATGGGAGTAAATGATCTGAAAGCGGTGGACTGCTTGTTTTGATAGAGCTTTATGATACAAATGATATATGTGGTTTGTGTGTGTGGGAGGGTGTATATATATGTGCTGATCTAAGTTTGTTTTAGAAGAAGCTTGTGGTTCAAAACAACCCAGAACTGCTGATCTCCAATTCATGGATTTCCTCAGATTCAGAAGGGATAAGGGGTTGGTCCTGTGAAGCTTTTTCCTTGGCAGCAGGAGTGTCTCATGCGGCTGGATTTTGTATTACTACTGCTGTTTGTCTAAAAGCGAAGGCCACAAACCTTAGACAGGCTCTAGTACTAGCTGTAGCACTTAGACAAGCTCTAGTATTGTGCAAGGTGCTGTACAAGCCCATCCCAATAAAAGATAATTGTGTCCAAATGAGCTGGAAAAATGATAGTCACACTTATCTTTTTATTAGTTCATTGTATTTTGACTTCAGAGATTTTCCTGCCAGCCATGATCTTATTTCTACTGAAATTTTAGTTTTTCATTAGAATGAAATAAGATATCAATGGGTAAAAACAGCTAACATTTTTAAAGGAAAATGTGTTTTGAAAAAGTGTTCTGGCACAGAAAAAGAAGCAACCAGAAAATCTTAACAGTCGCAAGGTAGGGAGAGAATAATGGCATAAATGAACTTAATGGTTTATTATAGAACTGTGCTAACAATGTAAGAATTCAATTTCTAACAATCACAACATTTAGACTGCAAGGAAGACTCTTGGTGTGATTATTCATCCTGCTCCTTACAATCCCAGGGAGTATAGGAGTGTTCCAGAGGGTAAAAATTTTCCCTGTAGAATAAATCACAGATGAGGTAGGCAATTACATTTATACAGGAGGACCAGAAGCTCAGAGACATTAAAGGTGAGACATCTGAAAGTGCTCAAACAATGCCCCCTTTGAAACATTCTTTGACACCATCAGAGTTAGGACAAGTAATATATCCTTTGAAGATACCACCTAAAAAGCTTTCCAAAATCTGTCAGTAATTTGAACCTCTTCTGCCCTGTCTCAGGCCACAGAATCCACTCGTTCCCTCTCTGGCAGGGTTGGCAACACACAAGCTACTTTCTCTCTCAGTTCACATGGCCATGACCCACAGTACTATGGTCAGTGTGCAGTTACTGCACTGTAACAAGCCCAGTAAGTACTTGTTCAGAGTGAGGTTTAGGATTCTCAGCACAGGCTGAGAGATGTCTCATCCCTTTGACAGCATCAAGCAGCAGGAGAGTCCAGCATGGCGGCCAGAGGATGGTGGGGCTGGGTCCTGCTGACACAGAGACTGCTGGCTGGCAACAATTCAGAACCAACATCGTTGGCTTTTGTGTAATTACCCCTTCGTTCCAGGGATATCTCCGAGCTGGAATGGCATGAGAAGCCTTCTTCCCCAAGCTGCCTCCCTCCCCCAGCCCATCTGAGGAGGGTTCCGCATTCTTTGGTTGCTAAAGTGGGGTGGGTATGTGTGTGTGCGTGTATTCGTGTGCTAACAGATACGTTGAGAAGGGAACCTTCTGTTAAGTTAAAATGCAACCGGGAGAGGCTTCCCTGGAAGATTGTATATGTTTCCCTTAAGATAAGAAATATCATTCCCTGCGAAAAGATTTTTCAGCTCCCATGACACCTGAAGCAAACAAACGTCTTGTGGCCCAGCATTGATAGATGCAACATTAGAAGCAATTTGATATCCTTTCCAAGGCTGAAAGGAAAGAGGCTTCTCACATGCTGTACCAGGGGACTTGTGTTGAAGGAGTTTTGTTCCTCCAGCCCTGGGATTCATTCTGCTCTTTTCCATTAAAGTAAGTTTGCTGATGTGAAGGGAGCTGCATCACTGAGAACATGAAGAGAATGAAGGTTTCTGTTGTGACAAGGCCTAGAGGAATGGGTGATGAAAAAACGCTCCCTGAAAGAATTGAAAATCTCCTTTAGACACAGAGAAATAAATTCCATGTCAATCTTCGGCTCCTGTTCCCCTCTTTGAACAATACTAGTTCTCCATATCCATTTAGCTCATGTCTTTGTAGCCTCTCAGCTGCTCCATGCTGCCAAGCTTGACTTGTTGCTCCTCCATGGGAGGTGCACTTCAGGCATAGATTCTTCTCCAGCCTCAGCTCATACCACTACTGGATTCATAGATGTGGTCTCATGCCAATTCATCTATTTCCTTCTATATATGATATGCCTGAAAATGGCTTCAACTCTTAAAGCACTGCTTGTATCCTCTGCTCCCTAGACTGCTCTTGTTCCTATCATCACCATGAAGAATTTCCATTCTGCTTCCCTGAACTTTCCAATGCCTGAAGTCTCTGTGACCCTTTTTTATTGGTTATCCAGACTCAAAGCACCATTGCCTGATCAGACACCCCCCACAACTCTTTGTGCATTGCAGGGTCTGATCAAAGCACCGTTCCTGGGAGAAGCAATACCTCTCTGAATAGGAGATATGTTATGTGTTTAATTAAATAATGGAATATTAAAGCAATAGAAGTGAAAAGTTTATATGAGAGTCAAAAAAATTAGGCAAAATCTAGGAAGAAAAATCCATCACGTCCTTTTAAATCTGAAGACACTACCACTGGCTCCAGAACTGCCTGAATTTGAGATTTCTGAAATTTAGAGAAATCTTTGAGAGAAGCAGGACTATCTTTGCTTTGGTTCTAGACCACCTTGTAGCTCACTACACCTGGGTGCCCTGGGAGAAAGCACACACTGGGAGATCAGCGTCAGGCCTGACTGGCTCCAGATGTTATATCTACCCGGAGTTTCCTTTGCACAGCCCTGCCCAAATCCATCTCTCACTTTACCCCATTGACTTCCAGTCTCCTTCACCAGTCTGGTGGAAGAACCTTCTTCCCTAGAGCCTCCATCCAGCTTTCTCCTTTCCTTCTCACTCAGAGATCTCTCCTCCACACCGTGCTTAATAGCTGGGGCAGAAAACAATTACTTATCATGTAAATCTGCAAAACCTCTTAGGGTTCAAGACAATTTACATAACAGAGGCCATGCACCTTAGAGCAATACCCGGCCCTCCAGGGAGCTCAGGGAGGAAGTTACTCATGTGGTTCACTCAGTTTTCCCAATGATTTCACATTTCAATCCACAGTTTGGTAACCTCTTCTTTGGAAATGCTGATGAAAATCTCTGGAGTTCAGATTAAGGTTTCTGGATTGTAGTCCCTGCAGGTGACTTTTACTTTTCAGTCGGTTTGGCTGCTCCTTTTCCCCGGGGCCTGTCTTGTTCCCTGTTGTGCAACACCGGCTGCGGTTATTTACAGTCTCTCTTTTGTATTGACTCACTCAGTGGCTGGATTCAGGCTGAGGTGCAGGACACTCATCCTTGTTTGCCAGGGAAGCCTGTCCTGTACTACAGTCGCAGTGCCGCCGAGGGATGATAAAATCACTGCATTGTTCTTCCCGGGGATCCCTAAGGATAGTGTTTGAGGGAGAAGCTCCTGGAGGTATCTTTTAGTAGTGAGCAAAGCAACTTTAATAAAAGAGCCATGGAAGCTTCTGCCTAAAACTCAAATTCAACCTTGTGTCCCTCCTGCTTTATTTTGGAGGCAATTAAACATTTCCTTTTGGTTTCTTGTTTTTCACGATGCTGGGGAGATAAGGAGTGGGGTGTATCAGCTGAATATACACATGAGCCCTTTTTATGCCCTTGTATTTTCTTTTTGCTTACCTTTTTTGCTGAAGTTAGGACAGGAGCTGTCTGGAACTGGATTTCTTCTCTTTTTTCTCTGTGTACAGACTGAGATTATCTCACAGCAGTGAATACCTGTTGATGTATATGCAACCCTACAACATTTTAAAAGCTTACCAATTCTTAGTGGATATTGAGTTCTATTTCTTCTTACAAATACAGTTAATTTGTCTTCAGATTTTTTTTTAAGAATACTAATACTGATTTCAGTAGCTACATTTAGGTCATATTTCACCTGAAAAATCTGGCAGCCAGAGTTCAGGATACAGGTATCTGCTGATAGTGTGCATCTGTGTAAATCTGTCAGAAGGTCTACCAGAAATTCAGCTACTATAATGATGTTAAACATTGAAGAATATGTCATTAGGTGATCATTTTAACAGTAGCCAGTTCATCGTGAAGATCTGGATCACCTTGCTGGGGGAAGTTATGCTTGCTAAACACCTACAGACATTCAAAGAACAGAGGTCAAGTCTATGGGGAAAAAAGATCTATCAAGGGCTATTAAATACAAAGCAACCAAGTCTGTCTCAGGAAGCACTTGGAGGCTGGGGGTTTTCTGTGTATTTTCTCTGTTCTTATTCTTTTACCAGCACATCCATTTTTCCCATTTGTCTTCCTCATAGAAGTGTCTCAGCCCATCCCTGAAAAAATCTAAGAGCAATACTGTGCAAAGTGGGTTTAACGAAGATGAAACTAAGGAGAAGCCAAACAATTCTAGAGATAACAAATTAAAGAATGGGGCAAAGTACTAATTTTTTTCTCTGTAAATAAGAACAAGGATGCAGAGAGTGACACTGAAGGGGATGCACCTTATGCAGTGCCAGCCACTCCCTGAAGTTGTCCAAGGAGCCACGCGGCAATCTAGCGCTGGAGACGGGTGGGACTTGGCTAAAACACTTGTCTGACAAGGCAACTCTTCTCCCGTCCATCCTGCTGAGCTCATCTTCCTGATTATTTCATGACACTCCAAACTTAAAACCCATTTTACTGGAGATAAAATATGGCTGCAGGACATTGTGATTGAATAACCTATTGCAACCTGATGACTCAGAGGTTGTTTGGTTTTTGTTTTGTTTTAGTTCTTTTCCTTCTACTTTTCCTAGAAGACTAGCTTCGTGGAAAACATCTTTTCATCTGACACTAGTTCAAATTTAATTTACTTTTAGTTTTGTTAAGACTGACCTCATCCCATGCTTGTCCAGCAGTACTTGCTGATCTAAAGCCTCATTATCTTGAACACATTCATATGTGATATGCACTACAAACATCTCTTAGCCTAGAGCAGGAACCTCATTAATGGCAGGAACAGTCTTTAGATTTCCAGGGAGCCACTTTCACAAGAGATGTTTGCTGAAAACTTATTATCTGCTTAATGTCTTTTTTGTCCATCTGTCTGTCTCCTGAGCGTGAAAACATAGCCCTGAATGTGGGTCTTTATGTGGTCTTTTTGATGTGTGCTGGTGACCTGTGAGCCTCACCTCTTGCAAATGAAGGGGTCTCTGCACCTGCACTCCTGGCAGACCTGTTCAATAGGTGAGGCAAGTCAAAGGGAAAGCACTAGACCTTGCAAATTCAGCTGTTTTATCTGGGCACTGGTTCAGTGATGTAGCTTTGCAGGCAGCAGGGACATGCCATGGCTAAAGAGACCTACAGCTGTACTGCAAAGATGGCAGGACATAGTGTTGTTCCTTGCACTCAGTTCAGCCAACTGCTGGAGAGGAGCTGTGTGTGTGGAATGGGGAATGCAGCTCGGTGGCACAGGTTTGACGGCAGCAGCTGTGGTTCTGGTGGACTGGATGGGAAGAAAAGGGCATGCTGGGGGTGAGTAAATCAGAAAAGCAAGTCTACCTGCTTTCCCTTTCCACCCACGCTTAAGGGTCTGCAGCTGAGCAAAAAGGTGAATGCTCCTGACTGAGGCCAAAGCAGAAAGAGTAGAAACAAGGAAGGTGGTAGAAGAAGGATGCAATATCTTCTGAGGGATGCCGTAGTGCAGTGATGCCCAATGTGGAGTCCATGCAGTGACATAAGTTGCAACAAGTTCCCTGAGCCATAAATCTAGGTTTTGAATGGCTGTGAATTGTCCCTGGGTGGGCAGAGAGCATGCTGCAGGAGGGGTGATGTCCACATCCTAGTACTTCCTCCCTATCTGGGCACCTAAGCATAGGTCATAAGAAGAGGATCTGGTGCCAGAACACTACTGATTTAATAGGATTCCTGTGCTGTTTCACATTGTTCTCAGCCAACCCACTAAGCAAAAAAGGTTGAGCTACTGGAGGGGACAGGTAGGGACAGTCCAAAAGCAAACGAACTCAAGGAAGCTGAATGAGAAATAGAGAGCTTTGGAAATTCAGCCAGGTTCCAGAGGAATCCCTGGCAGAAGGTTTGGTATTTGCTCTGTTGGAAAAGTCTGAATATCCTGAAGCTGAAAAGTCTGAAAAAGTCATCCAGAATGTCTTGGTGCAAAGCAAGGTGGCAAAATGAACGATGCATCACTCTGTGATTACCTCATTAAAGAGCATTCAAATAACTGTGGCCTTAGCTGCACCTCCAGACCCAAAAGAGAGATTAGGACTTCTGTATATTTGGAGTCTTTGCAATAGGGAGAGTCTCTGTCCTGTACATCCACTATCTAGAGACTGAACATAAAAATATGAGGGCTGAGGAAAGATCATCCCGATAGCGGGAAAGATTCCCCCACCAGCACGAGCAGAATCAAACACTCTCTTGGGAGAAACTAGGTTATGCAACAGGGTCCTCTGAGAAGATCTTGAAATTGAATCCTGGGGACTTTTGCTCATCAGCCTTAGAAAAACATGCTTCTGTTGGAAGGCTCCGCATTTAATTGCTGGGGAAACCTGATCAGAGCAGAAAGGAGATTTCCAGCCTCTGGCTAAGCTGTTGGCTTTACTGAGTGGTTTCTATCAACCCTGTGCTTCTCAGAAAGCTCCTTTCAGGTACATCTTTCCTGAAAGATTAAATGCCTCTGTGCAGATTACAGTGCTGGGGATTAATTGCCCCCTGAGGCTGAACAACTGATCTCTTAGGCCATGTGCACAGGATGCAAACCACTATAGAGCAGGAAGCAGGGAAGGTTTGCCACACAAAACAGTTGGGAAACGTATTATTTAAGGATAATCTAATCTCTTTCTTAAGGAAAAGAAATGGGGGAGGAGTACAGAGCAAAGTCTGTCCTAGGCAGTAAGAAATATTTGGTCCTAGAAATACACCCAAATTTTATTTGCTGCAGGAATCTGGAGTTTAATCCAACTCCACTGAAGTTGATAAAAAACTTGTGAAGGTTGCATCCTCTATGCTGCAAGAAGTGAAGAGACATTTGAAAGATGGGGGACTAGGAGGAGTAAAGGTTGCTGAAAATAAAAGAGAAGCCTGAACTGAGGAATTCACAGAAGCAAGCAGTTTTCAAACCCAGAGAGACTTGGAGTGTCTGGAATTGAGGATACTAGTCTGGACAGCTACCAAGACAGAGGAACTGCCTCAATATTTTGATCATAATCTTGCTTCCGACTCTGGTGTTCCTGCCCTCCCTTTCCCAAGTTTATTTAGGTTTACTGAGAGCGACTTCTAGATCCTATCTGTTTTAGTAGCTACATCGATGTTTGTGTAACGGTAAATCCTTATGCAGCAATCTGTGTAATATTTCAGTCTTTGTAGGTACTTCAGATGTTCTGTCTCACAGGGTGCATCAGGCTGTTGCTGGCATGGGACTACCCAAGCTCCTGTTTACCCTGTCAGATGTGGAAATGAGCTTTGAAAAGGCTCTGCCTGTAGGACAGAGATCCATGGGTTGCAAGATGGGAGCAGATGTGTTAGATGATATCTAGAGTTCACTCACAGATTAAATAAACCATTCTGATACTATACCAGGACTTGTGGTTATGACAGACAGCACACTTCTCACATGAGAGTGAGTCATACAGGGGGGTTTGTTTTCTTCCTGTTCATTTACCTCTCATTTATCGCTGATGGTGGGTAAATAGTGAAATGGGTTTCTCAGAGTGTGATCTTTACAAAGGCCAGTGAAACACTTCCTCTGGAAAGCACTGATTTGAGAGAGTTGGGTCTAAGGGGAAGGAAATGTCTTATTTGAGCTTTTTCTTTTTGGAAAAAATGCAGATTCAGTGACACCAAATTGTAAATTAATTTCATTTTATGTTGTAGAAAGGAAAAAAAGAAGAAGCCAGGATAGTTCTTTCTTGGTGGTTTTCAAATTAAATACTTGGATTTCCCCATGTGAAGAGACTTTTCATGTCACAGATTATTTTTTGTTTCTTGTTTGAATTCTTGAACTGGAAAAGAAAATATTTTAGCTGACTTTTTTTCTCCATTTCATCAGCTACTTGAGAAAGACATTTCAGATCAAGCCAACATTTTATTTTAATATTTAATTTGGAAGTGGCAGGAAATTGCAATACCCTCCATTCCAGCAGTTCAGATTAGAATTCAAATTTTATATTTCCATGGAGCTCCCACTCCTCATCCCAGGAGTCCTGAGCCCTCTGCACAGTTGTTGGGGAGGACAGAACAAGCACCTGGCCAATGCACTGAAAAATGAGTGTCTGGTGCCCTCTATGGGTCCATACAATATGATGGGCCAGAGTTTGACCCCTGTAATTTCAGCTTCATGCCTGAAAACCAGATTTAGGAAATGTGAAATGAGCAGATCACCCCTTGGACCAAGACAACATCAAAGAATAACTTGCAAGTTCTTTTTGAAACAAAATTTGAAATTGAGTTTTAAAAATGTGTCTTTTGCTCCAGAAAGCAGGAGCATGATTGTTTTGGAAGACAAGAGACGAAAAAAAAGTTTATTATCTCTTTATTAAGTCTAATATGGCATGAATGAAATGCGACAGGTCACACCCAGGGAAACAAAGCTGCACGGTCTTGATCCTGAGCTGTGCTGCCATCGAAGGTGAAGAGTCTCCACACCTGCATACCTAAGCTGGCTTCATTTGCTCTGTTTGGGTAGTACAAGTGACAAAGCTGGCTTTTTGAACAGCCTCTGCCCAAAGGCAGCCTTTCTTTTTAGCAGCTGGAGTCAATGTGTCTAAGCTGGCTGCAGTGTTGCTAGCCCCCAAGAGATGCTTCAACCTGGCAGTGTAGGAACAGCCCTCATTTTCAGTGAAATGCTCACAGTGGAGGGAGCTCTGAGAGGTGCGGTCTGCTGAGGGACTCCTAGGGGTGTTCTGCAAGCCGATTTACAAAGGTGCCAGAAATAACATGGAGCTCTGGCTGGGATGAGAGCAATTTTTGGTACTGAGACTTCCCGTGCAGTGATGATAAAATAAACTCTACTTACCTTTCTCTGCTTCCCTACACTGATGTGGCTTGTTACAAAGTTCATCTCTCCCACCCCTTCTTTCTCATTTATTTCCTCCAGTGAATATGAAGCTGGTATGGGAAACTGGACTGACAGACTTGAAAACTGGAGGTCTCTATGCTCAGACCTGACAAAGCCCAAATTACGAGCAAGTCTAAAATACCTCTCCTCAGCTTTTGAGTTGTGCTCAGAGAAATCTCTCAAAGGTGACATCACTGGTACCCAGCCTCCCTGGGTGTGTGGGGCAGACAGGCTCTTCCAAAATGTGGGTTGTGATGAATGAACAGGATGCCAAGGGCTGAGTGGGGACCTGAGCTCTGGCAGAAGGGACAAGACATCAGTGGTGGTGGGACCAGTGTCCCTGGCAGATGGATGGTCCCCATGGTGGCTGCTGCTTCCTAAGTGAGTTGTAGCAAACCTGACTGCTGCGCCCTGCGTCTCAGAACACAGCGACCCAAATCCCCAAACTCTTGATGGCATCTAAGCTCTGTCAGCATGTGGCAATCCCGTTGAATTTCTGTGGCCGCAGCCTATCTCTATGTTGCCAGCAGCAACTTCCCATCTTCCTGTGCCTTGCCAGCACCAGTCCTGAATGGAACAGATTGTATATTCACCTAGAATTGCATTTTTTTCTCTGACAGAAAGCAAGAGAGGTGCATATAGAGTCAAACTCACAGGGCCTGATTGATTTGAAAAGAGAGGGAAGGAAAAAAAAGTCTTAGGTGCGGTTTACCTTGTAAAGTATGTGTTTCCCTGCTGGTAAGGTATGTATATGAGTTTCCCTCCAATTCAAAGCAAGCTCTGTTCATCTCTTAAGCTCCTGTGTTGCCAGGATGGGCAGTTTATGAGGGAGCAATCCATCCAGAGAGTGGGAGCAAGGAAGAGTGAGGTTGCAATGTGCAGCTGACCAGAGACATTTTCCTGCCGCAGGTTATTGGGTCAGATGGTGTGGCTTATTGCTACGTTTCTTCAGCAGCGCAGAGACCTTAATGCCAGAAATGGTTTGCAAATGATTTATTGGGATCCCTTGTATGTCACTGACTGATGGGTCCCACCTTGCACTGACCTGAATCATATGAGAATTCACCACTTCCTCTGGTAGTTTGTCCTAAAATTAATCATCCTCTCTGTTCAAAAGGTGTCTTTTATTTCTAGGTTTCTGGCTCTGCCTTTCAGGCCCAGGCTGTAACTTTGCCTTTCTCTGCTGGCTGAAAGAAGCCATTCACCTGTGGTGTTTTCACTGAGTGAAGACATTTTTCTTTCTTCTAATCAACTTGTCTCATCCATTTTGATAACCAATCAAGCTCTAAATTAATTGTTAAGAAGTGTTACTTGGTGTTGTATTTTTCTCCCCAAAAGACCCTCTCCAAATTTTGGCATGTATTTTAATTATTCATTCAAGAACTGGTCTCTGTATTGTACCAAGAATACACAAAGAGAGAGAACCAGCTGCCTACATGGCTATCTGTTTTTCTCTTGATGTAGTTGAGCAAAAGTCAAATATTTAGTTCCTTTCCATTTTCTCAGTGTGCCCTCTCTAGAGTCTTCTGCAGATCTCAGGTAACTAAGCTTTGCTTAAAACAATGTTATAACTCCAGTTTGTGTGTGGAAATGTTGCATTGTGTACAGTCAAATACACACCCAGATTTCATACATTACAATTACCAATCATCTCTCCAACTGCTATCAGGTTTGCTGATCAAACTCTGTTTTCCATGAAACTTTCTTGACTGGCATTAGCTTTATTTGCAGCCTCCATTCTTTGTCTTTCAGCTGCATCATCTACCAACTTTTCCATCTTCTTGCCTGTGCTGGTTTCAGGCTCCCTGGATTAAAATTGTCAGGGTAAAAATGCTTTTTCATTCTGAAACTCACCCTGTGTTTGCCATGTGTGAATTCTGTTGAATTGCTCAGCTTTTTAGGACATGCTCATCATCTATTGACCTTAGGCTAAGCCTTTGGGAGTTCAGATGAGCACATAGACCAGACTGTCTAAGGTGAAACATCCTTCTCCATATTGCTGTCCTCTTGTATAAGTATTCCAAATCCAGAGCTAAACTACTTGTTGAATATTTTTTCTTCTCTCAATTGTCTCTTATCAGCAATTTTACACTTTCCAGTTAGATAACAGACAACCATAGTTGTTAGAATTTCTGTTATTACATTCCTGCTTAAGCATTTGTCTTTGGCTTTCGCTCTGCCAGCAGGAATTTCCTAGTAACTTTTGCCTCCTTTATCAGTTACCTGCAATTAATAGCTTCTAACTGATATTTAATGCTATCTAGTCCTTCTTTAACAAAATAGTTTCATGTAGCTTTTTCTGTTCGTCTTTTCCGTTTTCTTTGTGTTTGAGTTCGGCTTTTAGCCAAAGGTGTCCTTGTTCCTTGATTGGGAAATTAGTGGCTTACTAAAATATAAATAAATGAAGAGGAGGAGGTGGTTAATGATGTAAAAGTTGGCTGAAATAGTGATCCCCTTAAAAATAAATCCTATTCCAAGAAAAATATGCGAAGTCAGGTCAGAAAGACCCAGCCTCAATAACTGTGTTAGGGGAACATGTGAACATACAGAGATAAGAATTTATTATGCAGCCTAGGATGTTTAGGGAATAGTTTAATATACTTAAGCCTTTGATGGGAGTTAGTGAAAGAGCAAAGGAAAGCAGCACAGTCCATCTTCAAGTTTAGAAAAAAAAGCATAAATGTTGCAATTGCTTTTCTAGTGATCTCTTCTGGGTCTGCCATACCTGGAATGGATCTTTGTACTTTTATGTTAATCATGAAAATCAGCAGCATAGGTTTATAAAAAGCTAACCTTGCCTAGAAAACCTGTTTGTTTGGGTTTTTTTAACAGATTACTTGGATTTTAGGGAAATACATAATCACAGTGCCTTGCAGTGAAACCTACATAGATAATCAATGCAAAATTTTATTGGAGAGAGGCACTGTCACTGGGCTGAAAATGTTCTCTAAGAGTGTAATGAAAACAGACAGCTTTAAGATGCTGAGAAGGAGGTTTTTGGTGGGTCACAGAAGAGATCAGTATACTTATAGGTTCTTAACTTGCAGAGCTGATTTTAAATGAAAAAACCCCAAATTTTCAAGAGCATTATATGTTCTTGGTCATGAAATCTGCTGCAGTCTTTAACTGTGAGATGGGATGATGGCTGATAAGGGCAGGGCTGGGTTACTCAAAAGAAAGATAGCACAAGAAGGAGAGAAGCAAGCAAGCATGAAGATGGCGGAGAAAATAAATCTGAAACCAACCTATTTGCTAGGAAAAGGAAGCTTATGCAGCAGCAAGACTGATGGAAACATAGAGGTGTTCCTGGAGAGATTATTCTGGCACGTAAAATGATTCAATGGGATGCAAACCTAAAGTTTTGCAGCTGCATATGCAAGAGGCATCATCTTACAGAGCAAGGAAGTAAGAGCTTCTCTGTTGTGGCTGTACCTGACGTGTGGGGCCAAACACTGAATTCCTAATATTGACAAGACAAACTGGAGACAGTTCAGAGAGGTGCAAGAAGAAAATAAAGATTAAAGGAGCTAACTTTGTTGTTTTACATGACTAATGGCCCATACTGAGTCCAGTGGAGTTACTGTGTGTTCACATCAGAGTGAGCAAGACCAGAGTCTGGGGCTGTCCTCTCTGCATGGGCCTTCTTTAGTTCCATGCACAGAAGATATTTGTAGGACAATTTGGCTGTTCCTATTTGTCCAGGGCCAGTGTTTCAGTCAGTAAAAATCCAATCCATTTCCCTTTGCCAGCAGTGCTGTGGAAACCTCCACAAAACCAGCTACCCATGGGAAAGTAGCCACTCCCCATACACAGATCAAGAGCATATCCCCCGCTGCTTCAGGACACAAGAAAATCATCACTGAATGCTAAATCAGCTTACAAAGGAGCACATATAATTGCTTTGACCCTTGTCATCACACCCCCACGTTGGACCTCCTCTGTAGGAGCATGCAAATTGTGGGACTTGCTAGAACAAGTAGAACACAATTCCTGATTGCCAAGCAGACAGCACTGTTGAAAATTAAATTAAAAGCAGGAACATTTCACCAGAGCTACACTAGTTTTCAACTATTGAAGCAGTATCCTCTGTACAACTCTTACTGCATGAGTCATGGCAATGAAATAACACATTTGAGCCTCAGAATGGTACTTCAAGCGCAAAAGCGCAGTAGATTCCACAGGAGCACAGTGGGTTTGAGAATATGTCAGAGCATTACAGCAACATGGGCAACAATGGCTATTCCATAGGAAAGGTTCCTGATAGCATGACATATTCAAGGGATGGCTATTTTTGGAAATAAGGGGCTAAGGAGTAAGTACCATAATGAAAATGCACGATAAGGGTGCTGAATTACCAGGATGGGTTAGTGGATCTGTCCCATCTACACCAGAAGCCATGCCTGGGCACCACTCAATCTGCAGGTCCCTAAAGAGGATGGCAGTTACTTCCTTACTGTCTGATGTGCAAGGGCTTGGCAGTCAGTGTTGAGTGGCCTTACAAGAGAGAAACAAGACTGAGTTTTATAATTCCCTGAGACAGCAAATGCTGCCAATTTCTGACTGTCTTACACCTGTTTCTCTGACTTTGTTATACCTGCTTTCCTGTGTCACTGTTCATACTGCATCATATCATTATTCTTCGTAGCCTGGGACAACTCAGGATGTCTTCTGTCCTAGCCAAGGTTGTCAGCATTGTGCCCCACAGCTAATGGTCTGCCTTAAGCAGGGGTTGATAGTGTTTCTTCAGAGTCTTTAACTCTTTACTCTATCAGAGTGGGCCATCAAAGATGGCTTTGAACTTGCTGTTAACTGACACGTGCTCAGATTTTCTGAAAAGCAGAGAAGGACTTGGCAATAGTCTGAGAGCTCCGTTGTGGAGATCTCATCATGCCCTTCTGTACCAGTCAAGACTCAGCAGTATTGCGTGAAGAATTGACTAGACCGCTTGCCATGACAGCTATAAATTGTCCCGTCTTTTCAGGCATACAAAAGAGCAATGACAACTGTGTTGTAGGCATTTGCTTTTGTGTGAAGTCGGATGTCGCCGTCATTCCAGACACACTGCATTAAGTTCCCCAGGGCTACCCTGGCTTGTGCTCGGCGCTCAGGCCTTTCCAAGACAGCACGCTGCCAGGGTAGCAGAGCTCCTTTACTGATGTCAGGACTGCATTGTCAACTGCCTTTATATGCTTGCCACCAAGGCTTTTTTCTTTTTTCCTAATCCTGGCATTTAGCCTACCTAAGCAACTAGTAATGATCAGAATATTTCTGAGTGTGTGTACAACTGACAAATGATTGTTAGAAAACGACAGATTGCAAGCCAGCAGCTCTGTGATTTTTTTTGCCATGGGGAGCCCCATGAGAACGGCTGTAATGGACCAGACTGCAGTTCCATCAAACTCAGGATCCTATTTCCAGTCACGGCTGAGGGTAGGAGAATTAGCAAAGGGTTTGAGAAAAGGGTAAGTGCATACTACATGTCTCCCTAATGCATTCCTGACCTCCAACTGTTACCATTTTGAACTGGCTAAGGCAAGTCTTGAGTCTGTGTAAATTCCTAGTGTCCACAATGCCTTGTAGCCAGGGGTTTAGCAGCTCATCTCTCTGGTGTATACAGAGACACCTTTTTTTGTCATTTTTGTCTTTGCATCTTATAATGATATTTACTGTCCTTTAGTGTTTGTGGTGGTGTGCTCCACTGGGTAGCAAGTCAGACTGGCACACCAATGATGTGCACCTGCAGAAATCTACTCTGGTCTATCAGTGTTTACCTCCAAGCTCACCCACCTAGTAGAAAAGGTTACTGACTTTATATTCGCTAATTGAGATTTGCCAGCTATGATAGTCCTGCAAGGAACTTGTGTAGCATCATTCCAGTGACCACAGAATTAGATGGTATCTATCAAATCTGAGATATTCCTCAGATATTTCATGGTTTAGTGGTAGACTTGGCAATGTTGGATTAACAGTTGGACTCAATGATCTTAGAGGTCTTTTCCAACCTAAACAGTTCTATGATTCTATATTCACATTGCCGCCTTGGTTGATTCTCTGCAATGTGCATACCATCAATCTGCAAGGGAATAAATCTGAAATGTTCCTCAGGGTTGTGCTGAAACACCAGAAAGAAAATGGGGCAGGGCGTTGTTCTTTTTTGTGTGTGTGTAATCTTGAGAACACTTTGTAATTCTCTTTCAAGTAAACAAGTTAATGAATAGGAATTGCGCATATTGTGTTAGATATTTCCTTGGTTGAAGCATTCATGGCAAGAGATGGAAGTTATAAGTACTCTGCTGTTCTCAGAAGAAAAGTTTCTCTAGCAGTTCACTGAATCAGTTTCCTAACTTATCTTTAAAGAAATTGGAGAGCACCAGAATTTTGCCTTAGCAATGTGGATGCTGGTGGATCTCTGCCAAGCTATATCAGCTGGGAAGCTAAGCCAACTCTTTTTACCTTTTGGTATCACTTACCTATGTCCTTGAATGAATAGGTCAATCTAGAAATAGACCCTTTTCAAGAAGAAAACATGAACTTTTTTTCATAGCCTATAGAGATTGTATATTGATCCATTCAGTGAGCCTTCACAAATGTTTCTAAGATCTACAGTACAACACAAGCAATAGAAGCAGTAGGAGGACTGGTATTTATCTCCAAATTCTATCAAATGACAATGAAGATATGTCTGTATGGGGGTCATGGAAACATGCTTATTCTAGTCCAGCTAAACTTGTCTACTGCTAGTCTAGTTCTGGACTGTGGACCTCAGTCCAAGGTACTTATCTTACTGACTTAGACAACCACAGTGTAGCTGTGCTCTGTGTGTATGTGCGTGCAATGTCTATAATTTTTCTAGATACAGTTCATTTAATGAATGCCATCATCTTCTTCATGGGCGGAATCCTCATGGTTTGCTCAGATGTCATCTCCAGTCCTGGAGATTTTACTTGCTCATTCAGCTGGATTGCTCCTAGCAGTGCAATATTTGAAATTTGAATTGTGCTGTGATAAGCATATGATGTCACTTCTCTTCCCTGATTAAAGGACTGTAATTCTCAAGGTCTGATTTCTGGAGTGCATAATACATTTAAAATTCACTTTCAGGGTCAAAGTCTTAGCTGGTATAAATTGATGAGTCTATGTTATCTTAAATACATAATAGACAGCCAGGATATACCAGATAAATACAGCACTGTCAACTAAAATAACAATAGTTCTGTGAGTTTTGGGCCTCCTTTTAATCCACAGCACTAGTCCAACATTTTGCTGTGATTTTTTCAAAACCATATGGGTCTCATTTTCTTCTCACATGCACTGCTTACATACAGATGCAACACCACTGAGTTCAATGGAGTTATGTTTTGATTTAAGCAGGTGTCAGGTCTCAGTCTAGTAAAGCACTTAAGCACGTGCTTAACTTGAAAGCAGGAATGTGCTAATACAACTTCTGACTCTGACCTTGAAAATGTTCACTATCTGCTTGAATACTCACTATCATAAAGGAGAATCAAGAAAATAATGACTGTTTCAGCTTCTCAAGAAATCAAATAATTGCTCTAAAATCATTGCCATTTATCCACAAGGTAAACTGTTGTTTCACAAAACAATAGTAATGTTTGGGGTTAATATAAGATCTTTCATATAAATTGAAAAAAAAAATCAGGAAGCAGGAAATGGACTTGACTTGGGCAATTCTTTGAACAGCATGTTCTACCTTTTTTCATCTTTGGAAAATGACATTTCAGTCTGAATTTTAATGAATCTTATAATTTTATAAATTGTGTTTCTCTTCCTTTCTGGCAAATTAATTTATTGTATGCTACCAGAAATGACAGATTGTCACAGTAAGATTTTAAACTTAGCTGGGTACTGCAATATGACACAGCTCGAAAGAAACTACTAATATCGGTTCATTCCTAAACATCTACAGAAAATTCAGCAGTATCTAACCAAAACCTGCATTTTGTTGAAAATTTATAAATTAACAATGCAAACTATGTCTTCCTTTTTGCTAATTTAAGAGCTTCCAATGTGCAGGGTACAGGCCAAAGGTATTTGGCAATTCAGTCTCCACTCATCTTTAGCAAAACCTCTGTGCCAATACAAGTATAAAATATTGAGCAAATATAAAATACACTAATTACATAAATCCATAAAGCACAGATGAATTCCAACGTAAAATTCAGAACTGAGGTGGATCTTCTTGACATATCAGGCAGAAGATCTATTAGACACTTAAAAAAAAAATCTTTACCTTCTCTATTTCCTGGAAAATGTGCTTAAGGAGAAAAAAATCCTAAAAAATGTTTTCAGTGTGTCTAAAATTTAAACATTAATGGCTTTATGGGGTGTGATTTTTTAAAATCTTGAATTTGTGAAGTTCTTATGTGGCTAAAGATGAGATTATTTCATTAAGTTTGCCATTATTTTGGGTGATGAAGGTTGGGTTCAAGCTAGTAACACCAGCTTGATGTTCTACAAGGTTCTCCATGAAGGTCAGCTTTCTCAGTTGTCTCTCTCCTCTGTCAGAGAGGAGACGTCAGACTCTTTTTACTCTTTGTTCTGTTCCAGGGTCTTCCTTGCCCAGACAGTCCACTGCATACAGATTAGCTTGCACCCTGATCCACATTTGGAAGGATCTGAGTGGCACCCTTGTTGAAGAAAGCCAGACAAGCAATAGAAGCTAGTTTGCTCAAATGCCATGCTCTGCATTGGTGGGAGACATTTGTACCAACAGTTTTATGATCATGTCAACAGGGAGGATAAATTCTCCAAATTCTTCATTTATCTTGGCTTAAGCTGCCTTATTTCTTGAGATTTTAGAAACATCTTTTCTCTGTGAAGGCTATATACCACCATGTTAAGGGATCCTTCTTTCAAACCAATCATTAATGGGCACTGGCATTTGCATATTCTAATCCTCTTTGTGCAGAAATGCAAGGATTTCTATATATGAAAATAGGTAAAGGAATACCAAATTGCCTCTGCAAATCCTTGCTTCAGGTGGTCTGGTGCCAGCTGTTGTACGGCACTGAGCAATATTTCATGCAGTTCTGATTGTCCAACAAAACAGCTTGGACTGAACTCACGAGGCTGGACAACGTAAAATGTCTGTTCAAAGCTTTGACAAAAGTGTTAGAAGCATGTTCAGTCCCCTAGTTCATCATCAGAAACTTCATAACACTGATGTGCCAGTTTATAGTCCTGACTATAAATATGTAGAGAAAGCAAAATGAAAGCTCCTGCTCGTGGAAAAAGCTGAACACTCTCAAATCATGACCATCACTAAGATTTAGCCTTGAGTTTTGTGCTTGAGGAAGCTTCTAGTGTCCCATAGCATTTTGGTGTGGGGAGAAATGTAAGAAAGGAGGACAGTTCACATAACTCAAACACATCACCACATTTAGGGAGCTTGTTTACATAGGTGCTGTCTTCAGTCACTGAAGAGAGAGGAGTTAAAGACAGCAATAATTTAAATATTTAACACTGCTTACCAGAGCTCTCTCATAGAAGGATAAGAAGGGACACGACAGAGCTGTTACATCAGGGGTTAATTTTTGCTGATGGGAGTATCACCTGCAGTTAAAAAGGTCCCCCAAATTACTAATGTGAAGCCTTTCTGCTTTGCTGTGGCAGGTGTACTTTTGAACTTATAGAAGACAATCTGGTAATCAGGGGATGGAGAATGGCTGCCAGATAATCACTGCCGTGCTTTAGGAACCAGGTCTGATGTGTCCTTGCGGCAGGACATCCACAGGCTGGGGAGCAGTCTCCATGTGGCAGTTGATATGTGGGCACAGTAGCAACCTCGAGCATTGTTATGTCTCAGTGTAGAGTTCTTTCTCAACTCCTGTGAATACAACGGTGCTCATCTGTCCTCGTAAGTCCTCTTCTTTTACATTGGCAATTCAGATCACAGGAAATGGGAGAGGAGAGGACATTGTATTTGCATAGCTCATGTACAGTCATAAGGCAGGATGGACTTTGGGTTTTGTACTGCAGTTCTTTCTGTATGAACATATAGCAACAGACATGTCCATGTCTCTTATAGTCAAAATGAGATAATATAGGGAAAATTTTCAAGGGTAGCTTGATGCTGTTAGCACCTTTGGGACCTTCCGGTTGGTTTCTGCAAGCCTTGACTTGTTGGTAAGCCCAAGTTGTCTGCTCTTTACCTTTGGTCTCCCCCCTAGAAAGGCAAGAAGGCAGCTCCATGTGCCAGTCATTAACCTGGGAACCTGACCTGAGGAAAACATGTCCCATTTGTGCAGTTCAGTGCAACAGGAAAACATCTGTCCATCATGTCACGCAAGATAAGGTGATTTGTGAGTCTGTTTACCTCAGGTGGATTCAATTTTTGATCCTGGAAGGAACCCAAGCCAGAGAAAGCTGTCTGCAGAGTGTGCTGTCCAGCCCACAGAGCACGCACTGAGCAACTGGCTGCTGGAGAGATCCTGTCTCCTGGATGCTTTCTGGAGCTGCTTTGAGACTCCCAGCCCCTCCTCACCCTCCTCCCATCACTAACAATAACCAGATACCCCTGTTTGCCTGCAGTATTTAAAAGAAGAGACCTCAATTAAACTGAATGTTTCCCATTATTTAGGCTGATATGGAAGTTTCTGTTGTTTCAACCTCATCATGATTCATCTGTGCAATATTTTGTTTCTCATCATGGGCTTGTTTGG
Source organism: Coracias cyanogaster (assembly GCA_033124195.1). Lineage (NCBI taxonomy): Eukaryota > Metazoa > Chordata > Aves > Coraciiformes > Coraciidae > Coracias > Coracias cyanogaster. Next base: position 4,608 of record JAVSBS010029058.1, on the reverse strand, counting down.
TTTTGCAAAACTTTTGTTAATTCTGTAATAGTAATCTGTTTTACGGGAAGCTATATGGAAAAAGTGATCCAGAGTAAAACCAGTTCCAACCCCAGCCTCACACACGGCAGCCAGACAGGGATGAAGTGCTGCCATATACCATTGATGGCCAGAAGACCTTGCAGGTGAACTTTTCAAGTGCACTGGGCTCCTTGCTTTGGCCTGACTTAGCTTCTGTGGAAGCCAATGGTAGTTTTATCACTGACTTCATGCCAGCAGAGTTAGGCAGCTCTGTGGAATAGCACAGGCTCCTCATCCCAAACTGTGAGTTTCTGGGCTGCAGTCTTTTTCTTTTGCATTGTTTCAAGTCCTGACCCAGGGTTTCTTGAAGAGCAACAGAAACATGAGGGAGAAAGGGAATTGTGGTGTTGCTGGGGGCAGCTAAACATCTCTGGAGAGGTGCTTGCTAGGTCTCAGATGTGCTGGGGGCTCACTGTGAAGGGCTCCTGAGAGGCAGAAGCAAGAAGAAATGTGTTTGCAACTGTATATAAAATCTAAATTTTTCTACGCAGAAGGGACATCTTAAAACAGAAGCCTGTAGCTCTCAGCACCTTAATTCATCCAGAGACAGCTTTCCTTCAACCACTTAGCGGCCTGGCTTGCCATGGTGAAAGGACATAAGTGAAAGAGGAGCACAGAATGTGACATGTATGATTTGGGGGATTTTAAATGTCAAGATGCTTAGACAACGTAGGCAATCAGCAAGACAAAATGATGTAGAAAGGAATGCACCCTAAGACTGTGCCTGTTGAAGGTATGTCTCTGAAGACAAACAAGAAATGGTAATTTATAAATTTTGACTGGTTGTCTAACTTAGTGCAACCTTCCCCAGGCACAGCCAGGTAGTAAAAAGGGACAGGCTACACTTTCAGAGGAATAAAGCCCTCTATTTAATGAATCCTCTTTAGTAAGTATGTATGTTCAAGCCCTCAGCCACCTTTACACTTTGGGGTGCTCAAGATGTCCTTGTTCATTCACAATTGGCATCAATTGGCAGACAGGAATAAAGCAAGAAAACACAGCTGATGGGGAAAAGGAGGCAGAATATGGAAATTAAGAGGACATACAGGAGTACTGCATGTCTGCCAGGAAAATGGAAACATGGGAAGTCTGGGAAAATACCACCTGTAGCAGTATCTTACAGACCAAAGAAAGAGCAAGAACAATGTCTCTATTTTTCACCTACTTATCTTGAATCCTTTGCAGAAGGTGTTATTGTAACAAGGACCAAAGGCAGCCTTAGATTAAGTGGACAGTGGCTTCTTCTGCCTTGTTTGGGCTTTTGGCCAGGACCGGAGTCATTCCCTCCAAATCAAAGTGAGGTATGAGGTCAACCTCAGTTTCAGGCTGAAAAGCCACTGGAATGCCTTAGAGACACTGTAACTAATGGAAGCTCTCTGCAGTAAGGAACTGTTTACTCAGGCTTGTGCAGGCTCAGATTGCCAGCATAAGTTGCAAGCAGGAAGGGAATTTGGCCATAATTTCCCACTCTTACTTTGTACCAGGCAGAGCAATTCAGGAAGCCAAACCCACTAGCAAAACAGCCATGCCTCCAAGCATTCTGTGTGCCTCTGTAGCCAGAAGCACTGAGCGCAGAGAACTTGGGTACCTTTCTTTCGCTGGGGTCAAAAAACTAGCCAAATATCCCTTTATATATCATCAAGAGCAAATTTTATGGAGATCTAGGGTATGTCTTCTTTGTGTCTCACTGAAACATCATAAAATCCCTTCGCCCACCTGATGGCACAGAAGAGCTGATTGTAGTCTGTGTTTAATAAATTATTCACCAGGCATATTTTAATGGGAGTGAGCCAAGGTGCTGGGTGAACACACAAGGGCTCCAGACGTTCAGAGCTCCACCAAAGTCCCTGGTAGGCATTAATAACTGTGGCTTTGAAGCAAAATATCTAACAGACCAGCACACTCCCAAAGCTGCAACTCTGCCTCTCCCTCCTTCCTACACTTTTCTTTCAATACAACAGAGTTTTCTTTCTTACAGGAACCCTCCGTATCTGAGTTCCAGTTAAGAGTAGTGTTCAGGATATAGAGGTAAACATGTTTGGCCCCACTCAGTTTAGCCCCTTTGAGTTGTATTTGTAATTGTAATTATCATTGCTCCTTTGCAAATTTGTCTTGATGGTTTTTAATTAGAGCAGATTGTTCTGGCAAATCCCAATCGTGTTGTTAATTAATTAGTCTTCAATATCTGCTCCAATGCCAGAGCATTGAGCCACGGCTGTCATGCTTCCTTGATGAACGAGAAAAGGAGATCTGATTTTGTCTCACTGTCCGTAGATGACAGGATTTCCCAGAAAGAACTCAGGTTTGCTGACCTGAAAGAAGAAAAACAAACACGTACCCCACAACATCTTCAGCTACAGACTCCTATCATCACTGTGGCAGTTCTTGCTGAAAGCTGCAGCTCAAAACCCACTGATACAAAAGCAATACAGCAGTACCCCACGATAAAGGTTGAATTCTCTTTGCAGCCCCAGGGTTTTGGACTGCTCTGGAGGTCTAATGTACTCGCTGGCACAGTTTTCACCCATCAAAGTGAAGCTCAGTCCACTTCTAGCACTAGAAATAGATGCCGTGGATCCCACTCCATAGCATGGTGCAGGCTTGAACTTTGGCAGCCTGTGCATGGAGAGGTGGGGGAGAGCATGTAGATCCATCATTTTCAACCTGTGAAGCAGGTTTCCAAAAATGGGGCAATATCAAGTCCTGCTGTGTGATACAGGATCCAACATGTGAATTTTCTAAATATTCTTCATCCTTACTGGAAAATTTTTCAGGGTCCTCAAACAGAAAAAGGTTGAAAGCTTCTATTCCAAAACAATGGGAACAATTCATATCCCTGTCCCTGTTCTGCCAGAACAGAACTTTTGATACAGCAACAATAATTTAAATTACATTTGATCATGGTAATGCTTTAATCTGAATAATGGGTAAATAGTGTGGTTTTTTTAAATCTGTGTTATTAACTAAAGATGCTACGGTGCCAATAAGACATTTCACCGAAGGGCCTTTTATACTTTCTTCTTATTACACAGAAAGGGAAAGCCCTGTTTACAGCTTAGAGAACAGAAAAGTAGAAAGAAGACATTTGGAAATTTATTTCAAATGCTGGTTTAGTTATCGCTCTGTCATCAAAGGATCTCAGAACTTCTTTAAACTGCTGGCAACTACCCCACAACTTACCTTCACTGTAGGCATCATTGAGCCCTTGAGAAGCTAAGGTGCAGGCAGTGGGTGACTTTTCACTCAAGGTTATTCTGTGTGAGAGGAACAGGGATAGTCTGTACATGCCGCATGCTTTGGAGAAGCATTAGGCTACCACAGTAATGCGTGTGGGAGAAGAGAGGCAGGACATCTGTGAACTTCATCACGAGAGAGGATCCCAGCATCATGGGACTCCAGACAACACAGGACAAATTCCTGCTCCAACAGAAAAAATGAGAAATACTGAATCATGGCTTTTGTTCTCTCCCATGTGTTCACTCCTTGTATCATTCAATCTGATTTGCCTGAGCTTATATATAATTTGTTTCTGATTTTTAATGAACTTTTATTTCCTCTTGTATCTCTCTTCCAAGCATGATCAAGCATATTTGTGCAATGATAATATGAGTTATAATGGGGAAACAGTATTGGTGGTACTCTAAAAATCAGGCAAGTTCAGGTGGACATCTTAAAAAGTAGGCTTTGATTTCAGATCATTAACATCAGCCCCACTGGTGTCTCTGAAACTGGGCAACCTGGAAATCAGTCTCCTCGGCTTCTAGTGCCTTGGAAATGTGCTTGGCATTTACTTTTTATGAGAAAGCATGAGAAAATGTTCATTTCTGTCCAGATCCCCTGTAAAAATCTCAGAGGCAAAAGAAGCAGTGCCAGCGCTGAAACATCTTCAAAGTTGAAATGTATGTTTGAAGTTTTTAAAAAAATCATAAAGCCCTAAATTCAGCCACTGGTTTTCAATAAAAACACTTACTGGTTTTTTTTTTTTTTTTGCAAGTATTTAAAGAAAAGCCATGGGTTTGTAATGAAAAAGGATGGCAAGTTCCAGACAGAATTAGAAGCCACTTCTGATAGCTGGTGGGTGAGAAACTTTGCAAGGTCAACAGAAGATCATGGAAGAGATTTTGGCTACTTAAGGTCCAAAACATACAATGCCTTCATCAGAAAAGAGCAATTTGTCACATTGGAAGATTAAGGATTAATATCCCATTGCACAAGCACATTCCCTCCCTCTCCCCCAAAATTTATTGTTTCACTAATTACATGACTGCAATTAACATTTTCAATGCAGAAAGTGATTATTGACCAAAAGCAGCTTTTCTTAAAAAAAACCAAAACGAAAACCAAACAAAACAGTTTTTTAGAGGGGCTTCTTATTTTGGGTAGTGCATGTAACCTACTGTGGTGAGTTAACCTTGGCTGAGCACCAGGTGCCCACCAAGCTGCTCTATCGCCCCCCTTCTTTCCCTCTCCCTCCTCAGCAGAGCAAAAAGGGGGAGGAAAATAAGATGGAAAAAAAACCTGTTGTGGGTAAAACAAAAGCAGTTTAAT